>LBNU01007039.1:49312-83498 GCA_014162995.1 Artemisia annua
ACGAATGGTGATGGTGCGAATGCTACCCAACCAACCAGTAGAGATACGCGGAATACTAGAGAAAAGAATGATGGTAAGTCGATTGGCTCTACTGATGACGCTAATCCTTCAAATTTGCATGGTACGTATAATATAAATGATAAGTCTTCATCATCTTTGCATGGTTACACAAAACACATTGATGATATTAACTTGTTGTCCCTTAAGAACTCCTTTGATGTTTTACGGAATGAAAATAATGTGTTTGATATGGGAAGTGAGACGTGGCCATCTAAAGATGACAACAATGGTAAGTCCTCTTCGCTTTCTAGTTTTCCTAATGATGGTGCTTTAGGCGATTTTGGTAGCATTAGTGCTACTCCTATTGTTGAGAAAATTGGGAAGCTTGAAAAACTAATTATTGATGGGAAAGTTACTCTTGTGGATGATGATTGTAAACCTATAAAAAAGGTTGATCATTCGGGTAAGAAGGATGCGGTTACTAAGAGTGGAAGGTGTGGTGACAAGCATGAAGTGCTCATTTGGGGCCCACGGGTTCCACATCACCTCAACACCTCTTCACAACTAACCCCCTCCTCACTCACAACTAACCTCAACTTACTCATTTTGGGGCCCACCATTACCTATTTTATTTTTTTTTACTCAAAGTGTAAAGTAACAAATCTGACAAACAAGTACGAAAAGGACATGTATTTGCTTCGTTGTGCAGATGAAGAGCAACAAAGTGGCAAGCTACAACGAAGGTCACCTGGTCTGGTGAAGAGGCACAATGAAGTGCCAAGGTGGACTGGCGAAGCAAGTGGCGAGCCCACACCTTCCCCTCTAAGCTTAGCATTCCATCCTCTACTTGTACTTCTTCAACTTAACTAAGGTGGGTAACTTATTCTCTAAGGTGGGTAATGTGGCTGTTTCTGATAGTGACAAAAGTGATGCTGATGAGGTGTTTAAGCCGGATAATCCTATGGCTAGTTATGTTTCATCGATAGGTGGAGGTGATGAGCTTGGAGCTTATGTTTCTAAAGATTATGCGGCTCAGGTCTACGACTTACCAAGGCAATTGGATGCGTTTTGTGACAAGTTTTATATCAAGCTCCAAGGTCGTGTTAGGAAGTAATTCTTTATTTTTGTTAGTTCATAAGATTGGCATGTCATTCTTATGTAATTTATTGGTTGTTCTAGTTGTTCGTTTATTGCCTGTCATAAATGTTCGAGTGGTAGTTCAATCAGTTTCTTGAAGTAAATGTGGTACTTCAGTGACATTCCATTTTGCTTATCTGATTTTTTTGAAGTACTATATTTTACCCTCAATACTACCATAACCAGAACTCCCTGCAATTACCCAAAACACTTTAATTTTTAGTCAACTTATTTATTGTTTAAGCTCTGTGAAAAAATTCTTATGAGAAAAATTCTTATTTGACCTTCTTTTTGTAATTTGGCACGCTATTGTCAAACTAATCACTGATATAAATATAGGTTTATTGTTCATATAAAATAACCTAGCCGCAAGGCGCATGCAAACTACCTCGTTTAAAACAAATGGGTGATTGCACCTCAAACGTACTATCAAACCAAATGGAGTAAGGTAACAACTCCATTAACATGGTAAGATTATGATCTGTATACACTACAACAAAACCCTGTCGTATGTTGCTATAGAAAAGTTTAAAACAACATGATCTTGCTACGTACATCTGGTTTATAAGTCTATACTCTACTTGAAATTTTGTCACGTTTTACTTATATATAAAGACTAAGATCACACATACATGAGATAGTTACAATAATGATGTAGGTAAGTTTGTTCCTCTCAACCACAAGGGGTGAACTAGCGGTAAGAATACCAACCTTCCAAAGAGGAGGTCAAGGGTTTGAATCCAACGGGGAGAAAATTAATCCCCTTGTGGCCACGAAGGTTCACCTGCGCCGACTCCGGACTATCCAAAAGGGTAGTTGCTGTAACACCCCCATTTTTCACTGATTCCAGCGGATAAAGTGTTTGGGGCATTACTCATGGAAACAAAGACAAGATAATAGAAAACGACTCGAAAAGAGACGTTTTTGAAAAAGGTTGTTATCATTCATTTATTCATCAGAGTTTTTACAGCAAAAGATATACTTTTACCAAAAGAGAGGTCCCTAAGATACGTTTTATGACACAAAATTGATGAATGATAACTATTCTGGACGTCCTCATGTCCAGTGGTTCTCCGTGCCAGGGTTCCTATAGTACCTAATTACCTAGGATAACATGCTTAAAAGTCAACACGTATGTTGAGTGAGAGTCATAGGTTTAAAAAGTAAAGAGTAAATACAAGTTCCACAGAGTTCAGCTTAAACTCTATGTGTGGAAAAGGGTTAGTGTTAGAAATAAGGTATATTGCACTAAGCTCATGAACCACACGTTAACGATCCGGGTCATGGGGTCTGCAGACCAAACCATGAGGGGATGGGAAGGATAACTTGCCAAAGTTAAGCCTTCAGTGGGTTCAAATATAGTACTTATTGGTACCACCTAGTGGGGTGTTAATACCAACGGGAGTTGTCAAACTCCAATAGATCTATCAACTATATTCGCGTTCGTTTGGATAAAACCTTCCAAACGATTAGATTCATGAATTTTGGGTTATGTAATGATGGCTGTTAGTTTACTCGTGCAATATCCAAAGCAAAGACTTGTATTTGGTTTTAAAGCATGTATCCCCCTCACAGGGTTTGTAAAACATTTAAAAAGCATTTAAAAAGGGTGTGAGGCTATGAAAACTCACCTGAGTCTCTAGCTAGTTTAAGTAGGGGTTTAGACAACTTACTCACGTATCCTGGGGTAGTGTGGGTGTGCGTATGTCAAGTCTTAGACTAGGTTTTCTTAACTAATTACTATTTAGGTTTTTATATATAACATAACACTGTTCGGGCCATTGTAATTCAGAAGTATATGACTCCTCACATGAAGCTCCCTACTATTGTATTATGTGATCAGCATAATACCGTTCGGGCCATCATAATTCAGAAGTTAATACTCCTCACACAAAGTTCCCTATTAATGAGTTATGTTGTTATTAGGGTTTAGTTATAACATAACACCGTTCAGGCCATCATATCTCAGAAGTATATGCAATAATTGTTCGAGGAGTCAAGACACTTTAATTCGTAAACCCAACAAACTCGTCAAAACGAAATATCCACATAGTACTCCTCGCATGAAGCTCTCTAGTATTGTGTTATGCTTCTAACTTAAATAGGTTTTTATATTTTATGAAAATAGTCCATTTTTACCCTTTATATATATATATTTACGTTTTCTACCCTAAAATTATAAACTTATAACAAATAGGCATATAACTTTCTAACTATTGCATATTTAGTCCCTAAACTATCATATTTTAAAGAAATAACACATATAGTTCCTAGATTATATTAACTTCTTTATTTACCCTATTTACCCTTATATTTATACTATTTGTAGTTTTAGTCCTTCTAGTCTTATATTTGTTTTATTAGTTTATTTTAAGGTTTAATATATTGCAAATTTAGTCCTTACACTAATATCTTCTAGGAAATGTCAAAAACAGTCCTTAGACTTTATATTTTCAGGAATTTACAATATATACCCCTATGCATGTAATATTTTGCAAAACTAGTCCTAAATGCATATAATTCTAATTCTAGCATGGCAATCTAGTTTCTAAGCTTATGTCTAACTCATATAAGTTCAAATAAGTCACATAATGCAAATTATATCAAGTAGGAAAGCTATATAACACATAAACATGCAATTCGACCTAAAACTAGGGTAACGAGAGTAATCATGCATGCATGGCAATCTACTAACTATCTAAAGCATGTACTAAGTATCTAAACCTATTCTAAGACTAATTGGACGTAAATTAAGGGTTACCTAGGTCGGGGAAGGGCTGAACTAAGGATCTAGGGTTTCTAGGATTTCTTTTGGCTCGCACGACTTCAAAACTCAACACAACCAAACCAAGGCCTAGCTACTTGCTTCCTATTGCTTCTAACCACTTAGTATTACAGAAATAAGAGATAGAGAGGGAGAGGAGAGGTGTGAGGAAGAATGAGAGGAGAGGGGGTATTTATAGTCGCGTAAAGGCGGTTTGGCATGGAACGACTGCCTAGGTGTCGTGCATGGGGGGGGGGCTGAGCAAGCATGGCTATGGGGTGATGTGGTGAGGCTAGAAGGTGACAAGGACGGGCTATGGTGGTAGCTAGGGGGCTGAGTAGGCCGGTTGTGGTGGGAAGAAGCCATGGAAGGCGGTTCGAGCCAAAGTGATGACAAGGAGGTGATGCACCTCCTTGCTTGGGTGCTTGGAGGTGCTAGGGTGCTAGCTTGTTCATATTAAGGTGCTAGGGTGGTTGCTTGTTTATATTAAGGTGCTTAAGTAGTATAGTTTAGGTGTTTAAGTCAAGTTTTAATCTAGTTTTGTTTTATAAGTGTTTAGGGTTTTATCTATGTTTTAGTATCTTAATTAAGGTCCTAATGATGTTTAGTAACTATTAGTAGCTTATACTAAGTGATGGTAGCTTATGGTAAAGTTTTAACCTAGTTTTGACCTAGTTTCGGGAAGTTATGACCTAATTAAGGTTTTGTGTTTATATGATTTGTACCTAAGTTTCTAGGGGTTGTACTATATCCTAAGGGTTCTAATATATCCTAAGGTATCTATTCTAACTTATATCTAAGTCCTAAGCACTTTGCATGTAAATTCAGATAGGCAGTTAGGGTTTTAAAGCTAATTGGAAACACGTAGGTGAATTTAGGGTTTTCTAGCAAGTATAGGGTAGTATAGTACCAGTTTTCTTAGTGAAAATATGTTTATTACCTAGACTTGACATACCTGAATGTTTACATCAAGTAAAAATAGTAGTGGTTGGCATAAGTGGATACGTGAGCTTGTCTGAGGGTTAGTTAGGTTATAATGATATATTAAAGCAAAAATTTAACTCGGGAAAATCCTATAGGCATTTCTAATCCTAGTGCGCTCTAATAAGGGCCTAAGTTAAGTTAGTAAGGCATTTCTAATCCTAGGGTGCTAGTGAGGGCCTAACCTAAGTTAGTAAGGTATTCTAACCTAAGGGGAAGTTAGTGTTTGTGACAGTCGCCGTGGGATTAGTCGGCTCGCTCGAGTCGGAAACCCATGTTACCAAAAAAAAAAAAAAAAAGTTTGTTCCTCTCTAGCTCCTTGCTGCTTGCTTTTGATAAAAACCTTTTACCGTTCTAAACAAAGGATGTAGTTAGACAACTTTATGTATTTTCTCTTTATTCTTTTTATCTTTGGCGTCCTATGCACAGTGTACGTTTGAAGCTTTGACTAGTTCGTTGAGTCTATGGAACTTCATCACATCGGGCCTCTATTTCAATTTCAAAAGAAACTAGCTTCTGTGTTTCAGTAGTTATCATGTATTGCATAATTGAGTAAAACCCTTGTTGAATAACTTTCGCCTATTTTTTCGCAGAAAGCATGATAAGTTTAGATACATAAATTACACAATGCAAGTATTATTTGTATATGTTGTACATTATTACTGTTTGTATGGTTCAAATTATCCGTTAAAGACAATGCTTTGCATCTGATCAGTTGTCGTAATTTTTCGTTTAACCCATACACATCATATTTCCACTAAAAGTTTGTTTGAGCAAATCAAATAATGATATGTAACTTGTCTGCTAGTGGTAAAGGATCGAACCACTCGAACTGATATATAGTAATGGTGTGGATGTGAGTGCAAGGTACGATGTCCCATCTGGCCAATTTTCCATATTTTCTTAGGATGCTCCTTTTCAATATTAGGTCCATGTATCATTTCTCTTTTCAATATTCCTTTTCATTAGCAAAAATACAAGCCTAGCACTTTTGTCTATGCTCGTTCAAAAGAAAGGCAATCTTATAGAAAAATTTAGCATGAGGCTAGAAGATGCAAACGCCCAACAACGACAAAAGAAACACCGAAAAAAACAACCAGAAAGTATGCCCGATTACAACCACAATACAAACAGCTAGAATATTTCGAACCTAGATAAACCTTTGACAAAACCAAGCAATCCTTGAGAAAAAACCAAAAAGTTGATTGTGATTCCACAAACAAGCAAACAGACTAACATCCATGTCCAATTGTTGCGACAAAATAGACTAACAAATAAATAAACTCTTTCATTCTTGTCACCAACTCCTGTATATTACTGATTTACTGTGTGTATCCCCTGAGAAGGTCAAGAAGCATTGACGTGAAAGATGAACAAAAATCAAAATAATAATTTCTCGACGAGTTTAGAAAGTAATTATCCTATAATACCACCTACAATTGTGTGTTATAAATCAGCGTGTTTTACGAACTGAACTCAAATTATATTGATTAAATTAAGTATTCTTTTGTTTTTTATCATTAGTATCCTTCTAATTTGCTAGACTTATGGTTTGCTTTCATTTATGAGTTTTGGGGATAAAGATTTACGAGGTTAAGTTTAGCTCACGTCGATTAAAAATGTAAGGAAAGAGACTAAATGACTGATCGAATGATGCTTAGGTTGCGTTTAGTTGAGGGAAAACACTCTTGTTTTCAATAAAATATTTTGTGGAAAACAAGGAAAACAGAGATCGAGTTCAAATAAGCGTTTTCCAACAAAATGTTTTGCAAAACACAAAATCCCCTATTTCCTAACTTAACAAGGAAAATTACAAAACAAATTTTAGTTGTTTCCCTTGTTTTCCTTTGTAACCCACAACCCTCCCTCCTTTTACACGTTTTCTTATTTTTAAGTGTTTTGTGGAAATAAATTTCCCTTCTAAATTTTTACTAAACTAGAGATAGAAAACAAGAAATTTTTTTCTCCAACTAAACATACCCTTAACTTCTTGATGGAAATTTGGGTCGGGGTGGGTGACCATTCAAATCATCAATCAAATCCCACGATATAGTACTCGCCACAGGTAGTACGTACATACCAAAATGGTAATGCTATATATCTTTTGAAACACCTTTCTAGAAACTTTTTAAAAGCACCTTCCTTAACTTAATGTTACCTTCAAAGTTGTGTTACTTTATACACTCACAGTATAACATTTTCACTTGTGCTTAGAAAAGTCAATTGAGGTTATAACTTCAGTTGAGTTTAATTAGTTAAAACTAATGGATTAAGGTTAAGACTTTGCTGACCGATTGTAGTGATGAAAATAGGCAGATATGTACTATCTGAATGATACTTTACACAAAAAAAAGTTGAAATCACATTATACGTGAAAATAAAACTAGGATTTGAAGTATTTGAAGCTATATATAGCCCCTTTCATGGAGATTCGGGAGGTATACTATCTCCNGTTTTATGGATATCCATATACGAATTTTAAATAACAATTTCATGAATCGTTGTTATAAGTAGAATCGCGTATATTTATTTTCATATCACAGTATCGTGCTTACCATTTGATATTATATTCCCGTTACTAATAATTTAGCCGTATTTCAAACCCGTGTACGCATAAATTAAACTTTTAAATAGTAACATGAGTCCTTATTTAAAAAACTATTCTAATTGATGAAAGTTTAAAACTAACATTAGTTTAAAAAAGTATTTAACATATATTAAAACTAATTCGCATATTTACCAAATTTTGTAATTTTAATAGATGAAAGTCTAAAACTTATACAAATACTCATGTAATTTTAAACAAAGTTAATATTATAAAATATAGGAGGTATAAAGTGTAAGGGGTTATTGTGTATTTTATAAAGTTATTAAAAAACATGAAAACTTGTAATTTTACACTTAACTCTATATAAATTTAAAATTCAATCACTAAAGTTTTATTAATTACTTCCTCTTTTTTTAAGTTTTTGTTTTCATAAATTTGACACCTATATTTTTATGCATTTTTTTTCTTAACCAAATTTCTCCACCAAATTTATTAAGTTTGACCAAAATCAATTTAATTTTGACTTTTTATTGACCAATCACGTTGCTCGCTTTCACCTACGTGGCAAAATTAAGCTCTGCTATTCGTCCAATTTTTTTTTCAAATGAGAAGGGATTTGCAAAAACACTCCGAAATGATGTAATTCTTTTATTATATAAAAGATATGGGATTACTTTTGATTTGGGTTAGTTTCTGGAATAACGGTTCCTAAACCATTTAAAAACAAAATAAAGCTATATAAATAACAGTTGGCAATTTCACAGGCCCATCAACCAAAATCCTCCACATTCACACAATATTGGGCCTTATCCTTCTTGGTCCTGGAGGAGAGCCATTAGATCCAAGAGTATGAAGAAATGACAGATCTTACCAATCTTTTAATTGGCCTTCACCTCTCTACTAATGAAGATACTTGGGAGTTCACACCAGCCGCCTCAAGGAACTTTACTGTCAATTGCATGCGGAAGATCATCTCTTCCACGTCGATCAACTCCAATTCTCTACACAATAGATGGAATAAGTTGCTTCCTTTGAAGGTAAATATTCTTGCTTGGCGTGTGTCGAACAAAAGGCTTCCAACTAGATATAATCTCGATAGACGAGGAATTGACCTTCACTCAACTAGATGTCCCGTGTGTGATGACGACATAGAAACAGAGGAGCACTTGTTCGCTAAATGCCCCACTGCCATTGACTCTTGGAAGATGGTATTTTCATGGTGGCAGCTTGTGGATATTCCTCTCTCGAACCTGGAAGATGTCCTAACCATGGCTGAACGCATACCCCTCACACAATCTCAAAAGAAGTTCTTTGATGTGGTGGTTAATACAACTATTTGGGCGATATGGAACCATCGAAACAAAGCCGTTTTCAACCTTAAGAGACCTCAAAAGGAGCTTCTTTTCAACGATATAAAAATGATGTCATTTATTTGGATCACGAGTAGAAGTAGTAAAGTCTCTTGTAATTGGTTAGAATGGTTTAGCGATCCTTGTAACTCTACCTCTTTGTCTTTGTAATTCCCCTTTTCTAGCTTCTTGCTAGTTCTATATAATGCCGTTCAAAAAAAATATATAGCCCCTTTCAGGTCATTGTATTTTTGAATGGCAGTTGAATTAATCACAACACTAGAATTAGAAAGGAATACAAAGGGGATAGAGAGTCACAAGGATGATGGAACTGTTAGCCCGTATTATGTTGTAGTGATGTAATGAGCCAGAGTCTAGAATATTTTATATAGTGCTATTTTTGTGTCCGATGTAATTTGTGATAATCAATCAATCAAATCATCAATCGTATCTCATACAGAAACCACTCTATCCAATTTAGAAATGATTTTTTACATCTACTAGACGTCCAACTGAAAGAAAAGAATTTACTGTCGCCAAATAGAAGGTTTTTGCTTGGCCTCTTCACGGAGAAGATCACATCGTTCCAACTGAATTTCTAGAGCGTCCAAAACTCCAAATCAAAGATTCAACATAACATCTAAGTACCGTACGTGTTTCGATGTGATAGGTGAAGGGTGTGATTAATAATAAAATAAAATATTTGCGTAACGATTTGAAACAATTTAATCAAACCTTTTATGAACCAAGATATATGATGGATTATAAAATAAAACACAAAACAATCATTAAGTATTTAGGGTTATTATGTGTTAAGCAATCTTTAAGATAACTAATTTTCTTAATTCTTATTCTCTTGGTCGATCGAACTACAACAAGGATACGGGAACTCAAGGTTGCTAAGAAAACTCCACCCTTGATTACATGATTCGAACAAGTGCTAGATGCAATCAAATTCAAACACATATGATCACATATGCCAATTACTTCACATAGAGTAACAATATCTGGAACCTCTCTAGAGCGAGAATCTTTTACCGATTCGAGTAGATGTCAAATGAGATGTGAAAATGCCTTGTGGAAATTTTCGGTGGAGAGGGTGAGGATCGATTATTTTGTGGAATGAATAAGCAAAGGCGTTGAACTCGATTTGTGTTTGTAGGGAAACCTTTGGTTAGGAAATAAAAGAAGAGTTTTCTATTACAAATTTTATTTACATTTAAGATTTCATTATTTATATATACATTAAATACAAGATGCGTTTTATTTTGCAGACCCAAAATATGATACATACCAAGGGACGATTTTCAGCCGTTGGATAAAAAAGACACGATTTAAGAATAAAAAACACGGAGGGACCACTTCTGCGAATTCACAAAACTTACCCCACCAACCCCACCCCTACACCTCTCACTTTCAACAAAAATCTGTATAAAAAAATCCCACTTTCTCTCTCTAACCTCCATTAAAAAACTGCAACAAACACTCAAAATCAACAGATTTTAACCGTTCAAATCATCAATAAAACACAAAAATGGAAGAATCATTAAGTGCACAACCAGATCCATGAAAAAAACCGGTTCAAAATGAACCTATTGAATCTCGAGATGAAGGTACGATGCTTCCGACTAATTATTTAGTTGTTTCATTAGTATCTCTAGTTATTTTGTACTTATTTATGAATATTATTGCTACTTATGAAGATTTTTGTGTATTTTTTATTGATTTTTGATGTGATACTGTAATACATGTGATGATTATGAACTTATTTGAGTTTTAAAAGATATTATTTATTTAGATTTTATAGTTTTTGTTGATTTTATATCTTTATTGAGAGATTGTTATAATAATGTCATGAATGTTGTGATTTTCTTCAGTTTTTTGTCGAATATCACTTGTGATAAAAAAACATTTGTGATGATGAACAGTTGTAGTGAATTTTTTAGATTATTGGTAGTATATCACCAGTGATTAGTGTAATGATTTTCTTCAGTTTGGTAGTATATCACCAGTGATAAAACAATTGTAGTAAACTTATTCTGTTTTTCGTAGTATAACATCTGTGATGATGAATAGTTGTAATGGTTTTATTTAGTTTTTGGTAGTATATCACCTGTGATAATGAGCATTTGTACTGATAACTAGTATATATGATGTGACTTTTAGTGTGTGTATATATTTTTGTTTTACATGAGATATTGAATGTTTGCTTTTTGAAAAAATGTAGAAGCTGATATTTATGCGCACCTGGACACGATAGAAGCTTCAAACGGTTAGTTTATGTTAATAAAGCTTTAGACATAAAAATTGCATACAATGTGCTGGTATCTAAAAAGAAAATTGTAAATGCAGTTCTAGTGACAAGCGAATTTTTGAAACTATCTCCAGATATTGATAAAAGTAAAGGTATATTTTAAACATAAGCATGTCTCCTTTTCTATATTGCCTGGTTTCTCAGTTGTATCACAGGTGATATCAAATGTGATATCACAAGTGATATCACAGGTGATATAAATTGTGATATCACGTGTGATATCACATGTGTGTCAGCTTTCTTTTATTTTTTGAATCAGTTGTGGTAATGGAGGATCTTATGATATCACAGGTGATATCACAGGCGATATCAAAGTTGTTTGAGCTTCTTAAATTTGTTTGTGGAGTTGTTGTGCTTTTATGAACCATAGCTGCAGTTGTTGTTGATTCTTCGTTTGATGGAGCCGTTTTTTTGCAATTTTTAATTTGTAATGTCTCCAGTGATATTTCATTGTTTTTTTGTACATTTTGTATATATTATCACCTGAGATATTTCTCTTTCCAGGTACATAATTGTTTTTGTGCCTTTTACTGCAATTGACAATCACTGACAATCACAGGAGATGTGTTATTGTTGGTTCTGGCCTGCTTAAGAACGAAACTACTGAATCTTATGCATGGTTACTCCAAGCATTCAAGAAAGCTTTTGTGCGTTATCTGAATATCATTATAACTGGTCAAGATGGTGCTATGTGAAAAGCAATTGCAGCGGAGCTACCTGGTTCCATGCCCCGTCTTTGTCATAAATTAGAAGTTATATATCTCTTGTAATAAATAGTTGGAATTAATTTTTATGAGGTCTTTGATAGTTTATGGAATATTTGTCATTTTATCACTTGTGATAAAGCACGAAAATGAATGAAATGATTACATCATTTATGTGGTTACTTGTTTTTACTTGGTAATTTTTGCTTTTGTGAGTACTTGTGTTATTATTCTTTAATTGATATATATGTTGACATGTTCCAAACTATTTTGCGAAGTTTAAACCAGTATTATCATAAATTCTCGACACAATATGAAAACAAAAACATAATAAAATTGAACATTGCACTGTGGTATATGAATACAGTATCACAAGTGATAAAGCACATTTTATTGATACAAAACAACATAATTATACAGAGAAATGAAAAAATCACAAGTGATTCATAACTTCTAATATATGACAGTATAATTAATAAAGAAAGTTTTACATTATTTGAAAGCTTTTGCATGATATGCCAAATGTAAAGCCGTGGCTTGGAACCAGGAAGCTCAGCTGCAATTGCTTTTCGCATAGCACCATCTTGACCAGTTACAATGATATTCGGATAACACATAAAATCTTTCTTGAATGCTTGGAGTAACCATACATAAGATTCAGTAGTTTTGTTCTAAAGCAGAACGGAACCAATAGTAACACATCTCTTGTGAATGTCAATTGCAGTAAAAGGTACAAAAACTATCATGTACCTGGAAAGAGAAATATCTCAGGTGATAATAAACACAAAATGTACAAAAACAATGAAATATCAAAAGAGATATTATAAGTTAAAAAGCATACTTGTTTGTTTTGTATGTGGCATAAAAAGAGACAATATCACTAAACTATTTGTGATTGCAAACAAAAGAATCAACAACTGAAGTTGTAGTTCAAAAAAGCACAACATCTCTACAAACAAATTGAAGCAGGTCAAACACCTTTGATATCGCATGTAGTATCACAGGTGATATCACCTGTGGTATCACATGTGATATCACTTGTGGTATCATAGGTGATACCACAGATTCAACAAATAAAAGAAAGTTGACATACCTGTGATATCACCTGTGATATTAAACGTGATATCAAGGTTACAATTAGTACTCTACCAATGGGTTGATAATGGAAAGTTTTTTGGGTTAGGAACCAACTTAAAACCAGTAGATACACAAGGGACCACGATATACAAAGGCCATAAGAATTACGAGCTCATGCTTAATCTACAGTTTGGGATAAGGTATCAACTGGATATTCATATCTCATTAAAATGTATAATTTAATATAAGAAAAAGGATGTATATCTATACTCTAAGCCATGAGTTCATCCAAGGCAAGCTCATGCAGGGTTCCTACAGTGCAACCATCACCCCATGCCATGATTTTCCATTCCTGCGTAACCAAAGAAGGACACAATGCAAGTGGAAATTTAGTAACTTATACTATAATGAACAACTAATCAGTAAGTTATACTCACAGCCTAAATAATAAGCAATATTACACTATAATTAAAAAATTATCAGTAACTGATACTCATAGCTTATCCCTACAACTTATATTTTCATCCTCATCAAAATGTCAAAAATATTATATAAGCAAATTAAACATCTTAACATACACAACTTATAAATAAACAGACTAAAAATTATCATTGGTGATACTATACGTATATCACTGGTGATACTAAACCAGCTTATAATCATCAACTTCAAATATCACTGGTGATACTAAACGTATGCTACAGAGCAGATTCAAAACCACAATTAGACACAAAAACAACATTCAAATACAGTTAAAAACATAAATTCAACTAACAACTTAAATAATAAGCAAAATTACAAAAGCAGATAACAAAATTATCAAATATTTTTCACTCACACATTTCGTCAAACACTTGGTGTGCAACTTGATCACAAGGAATGTTAAACAACTTGATCCACATAATTAACAAATGATTCAACAGCACTATCAACAACAACAATATCCATCAAATCAGCTTCTGAAAACAAACGGTTCATTCAAATCAAAAGAAGACATAAAAAAGGATGATAATGATCGGGAGGTGATTTTGAGATGATGATCGGAATGGTGACTGGAATGGTAATGGTGATGATGATCGGAACGATGGTGTAGCGGTGGTGTTGCGGTGGTAACTGATTATGGAGGAAAAAGGTAACAGATTATGGAGGGAAGTCGGTTGAGAGAAAACACACAGTTTGGGTAAAGGGATCTCCACCCTGGCAAAATATATTAACCAAATAAACGTTTAAAGTACAATGGAATGTGGCTGAAGTACCACATTAACCTCAAGCAACCGCTTGAACAACCACTAGAACATTTATGACATGCCATAAATGAACAACTAGCTACGAAAAACTAGAACAACCATGAAAGAAAAAACATGCACGAATCAACGTCGCATATTACTTCCTCGACTTGCCTTGGACCTTAAAATCAAACATCTTGTTAAATTCCTCCAATTGCCCAGGTAAATCAAGAACCTGGGCAGCGTAATCATCAGAAAAATAACCTTCAAGCTCGTTGTGTCCTCCAGCTGATGACAAGTAACTACTCATAGGATCGTCTGGCTCAAGAACCTCATCATCACTATCAGAGACAACCACATTACCCACCTTAGAGAAAGGATTACCCTTCTTAATACCCTCAACCACCGGAACAGGTTTCCCATTATCATCCACAAGCGTTCCTATCCCATCAATAATGAGCTTTTCAAGCTTATCAATTTTCTCGACGATAGGGGTACTTGGTTTACCAACCTCAATAGACTCATCAACCTCATTGTCACTATCAATCTCCATAACATGACCGCTTTGCTCCCCTTGTGTCACCCCAACCTCAGGCCCCATTTCAGAATTGGTCACCTCATCCATAAGCGAACCAAATGGATTCTTAGTGACGATATCACTTAGATCATCATGAATATACTTATTAGAAGTATGCACATCACTTTTCGCTTGATTAACCAGATCTTGAGCAGCATGCATATTAGGGCCACTAGCATTGTTGTTAGTACCATTACCTTTTGAAGACGACGCTCCATCGGAACCCACTTTCTTTTTCGAAACTGGCTGCCAACGATAATTCATTGTGACCCTAGGTTTCGAAAAACGAACACCATCAATAACCTGAGTGGGCCCTTTACCCTTACCTTTTCGTTTGGTAGCTTCTACAAATCCTTCCTCATCACCATTATTCTGAACACTATGTTGTTTAACATTCTTAGGGCATGCAGCATCAATATGATCAAAAATTTTACATGAAGTACAACAAGGCGGCTTCCATTCATATTCAATATCAACACGCACCAACGAATGACCTTGCCCATTAGAGAATGGAATAGCCACAACCACATGATCCAATAACTCGTCGAGAGATGAAACTTCAACAAGAGCACGAGCATATGAATTCTGACCCCAAGACTTAACACACATAGAGCTAGTATAGGAATCTAACATAATAGGCTTACCAATTTGAGTCGTAATCAAGCTTAACCCAACCTCCGTATAAGCAACAATTGGAACATTAAGTAATTTCAGCCATACGGGTGCTGCAATAACTTCCTCTTTAGCAAGCGTAGTATTAGGGGACCAAACACTTAGGAAAATAGGCATCGAACGAATCAGCCATGGCCCCGCCTCTAACACTTTATCCATACCCTCCTTAGTAGAGAATTGAAACAAAAAGAATCCATTATTCAACATAACACGTTCCAACCCAAACTTTGCCCATGTATTCTTAACATAGTTCTCTACTATAGGGAAAGCAAGCCTCTTCCCAATAAAATACCCATACAGAGTATTAGCAAACCTAGCTGAAACATCCTCAATCTCTTTTAAAGGAATTGTGACGTGGGCTCCTTCCACTCGCTCCTCATTACGGAGCTCATATATGTTTACTGATTTGAAAGCATTGTTTGTTTTAAACATCGAAGCATATGAGAGCTTAGGCTCGTTACCCTGCGACTGATGCGTATTACTCATCTCCCTAATACCCACGAACAGAATACCTCAAACAAAGAAGAACATATGCAAACAATACGAAAAGATAAAACCCTAATCGCTTAGGGTTTATAAGCAGTAATCGAACAAACTCAACCCATAGCAACAAATTCAATCCAATAACAATGATACACTGAAGAACAATAGATCGAAACCAAAATAACGATTGTGATTAACCCAAACAAACGAATCACAAAAATCAATAAAGGCGGCTAAAACCCTAACAAACGAATCACAAAAATTGAAGAACGATTAGATGGTTAGTGTTTTTTTTTTGAGATCGATTTTGGTTTTAGGGTTTTAGGAAAACACACAGTTTGTGTGTGAAAAAAAAAAGCGAATGGGAAAAAAATAAATAAAATAAAACTTTATATAGGTTGGGTAAATTAGGTTTAAGTGATTAAATCTTAGATTAATCTAGGCCATTAGATCAAAAAGGATGGAGGGTGGGGATTTGTCCATTGGTATGCACAAAAAAAAGGGTATGCATTTGAATTTTCCTCTTAAATACAAATAAGTATTTAGTTAATCTAACTGATTAATTAAAGTAATAATTTAGGATACTAACGTAAATAATTCTCACTCATTCACATCTATACTTATTATTATTATTATTATTATTATTATTATTATTATTATTATTATTATTATTATTATTATTATTATTATTATTATTATTATTATTATTATTATTATTATTATTATTATTATTATTATTATTATTATTATTATTATTATTATTATTTTTTTTTTAATAAACTTAAAAAACTTTATACTATTGGTGACGGTGATGCTATTTTTTTATTAATTTTTTTTATAAATAATTCTCAATCATTCACATCTACACTATTTGTGGAAAACTAGAAGGGGGTTGAATAGTTTTACGTCTTTTTAATTTATTATGAAAACCTTTGTTTTTAAAACTTTGTTTACTTTAAAAACTTTTGATTTGATATTATGTGAATTCAAGTCTTGCACAATATGAACAATTATAACTAAGTACTAAAGCAATAATGATGTAAGTAAGACAATAAGTAAGAGATGGAAAGATCGAACCGCGAGACAAAGGATTTATAGTGGTTCGGCTACGAAGCACCTTTTTGCCCTACTCCACTCCCCGAGCACCTAACTCGAGAGTTTTCTTCAGTATGTCAACAAGCTCCCTTATGGCGGAGAAAACCTTACACACCTTTGCTTACACCGATTAGCGACACTAAGCTAAATGTCGAGTTTTAATCTTAGCTAGAACCAATCTCACACCACTAGTCACTACACAACTTCTTCACACCCCTACTTCTTCACAACTTAGCTCTAGTTCTTCACACCTCTACTTCTTCACGACTTAGCTCTAGTTCTTCACACCACTACTTCTTCACAACTCTACCAATTAACTCACCAATCTAATCTACTTACTTATATTCACAACTATCTAACTAGTATATACACCTTTACAGAAATGAATGATTTACAAATTATAACACATAAACAACTTAGATAGTAAGGATACACTAAGTTGCAATACATCTAGTCTTGATAGATAGAAGTATTCTTCTCTTGCACTTGAATGGTTGAAGCTTGGATCACTTGGAAATAAAAGATTAAGACTATATGATCAAAGGATTAAGAAGGATATGTAGGAGGATTAAGAACAGAAAGTTTGAGTGCAAAAGGTGAGTAAAAAGTCCAGGAATGAACTAGTATTTATTGGCAAAAATTACAGCTGGAGAAGCGTGGCCGGTCCCCTTAATAATTAAGGGGGCCGTCTAGTAAATTATGGGGACCGCCCCCCCTGAACGGCTATAATTTTTGTCTTTTACTGGAGAAGGTTTTTCTGAAACATTTTTGCCATTTTTGGTTGAAATTTGAATTCATATATTTATAATAGATTTAATATATTTATTTAATACCAAAAATGATTTTTTAAAAGATATAAAATGTTTGTGACATTTTATAAAATATCTAGTGATAAAGTAAATGTTCCTTTGATCATAAGATGCATTAAGCATTTTGTTTATTCATACCTTAAGTGATTAAGTTGTTAAAATGAATATTTATTACTAAATACTTGTTTCATAATCTTTAGTTTAATGAGTTTACGTTTTGTGATTATCAAAACATAGAGATATCGATAAATATTAATAACGTTTTTAGGCATTATTTGTATCAACGATCTCCCCATTTTTAATGATTACAAAACCTAAACTCATTAATTCAAAAATTAATTTTTAGACTAGTATTTAGTGAGTTTATATCCACTTCTCCCCCTTTTTGTAGAATCAAAAAGGTTATGCCGACTAATTTCATAAATGAAGTTAGACAGGATGAGAGCTCCCCCTTGATGTGTGCTCCCCCTCGTTCAAGGGCACCAAGGAATCGAGCTATAGGAATCTTGCAAGAAAACTATTCGAAGCACAAGCATATATAGCATAATATGAAATATAAGAACAATAAGCATAGCAAAAAAATATTATGGACACATAACAAAACATTCATTAATTCAAAGTAATAAGTAAAAGATCCTAATTTGCCAAAGAGAGCCATCAGACTTGCTTGCAACAAAAGGTTGGTTGATTCTTATTTGAAAGTGAAAATCATAAGCATATAGTATGCTTAGATGGTTGATGATGGAGTGTTTAAAATGAAAGTAGTTGAGTTAGGGTAAGGTTGTTGGATTAATGAAGGTATATGTTTGGGTGCATGGATGTTGGAGAATTTGGTGGTGGAGAGTTTAGGAGCACAAGATGTTGATTGAGGGTTTGCATGTTGTTCAAGTGAGGGTGTTGGATGAGATCTAGTGAGAAGATAGTCAATCCAAGTGAAGTGTTCATTCAATGCAATGTTTTTTTTTGTGGAGAAAGATGCAACAAGGACAATTGTTGACATGTTCTCAACTTGGTTTAAGTTGTGGGGTGATGAAGGAGAGCTAGAAGGAGGTTGATCATAGGTGCATTGAGCAAGCTGTACAGCAAGAAGAGCACTAAGCTCATGGGCTTCCTTGAGTTCTTCAATGAACTTCAAGTGTTCGGAGGAAGGTGATGATGGTGGAGTGTGGTTGTTATTTGGGATGGATGTTTGGTTATGCAACATAGGAGTAGCATGTGAGTTGGTAGGAAGTGGTGGTAATTCTTTTGGTGGTGGAGACATTTTTTATTTTGGGTAATAATTAATGGATGAAGATGAAGGTATGGAAGAAAAGGGTGTTTCATGAGTGGAGGGTGTTTTGGATGGTGCATTGGTAGGTGAAAGTTATACACTCCAACACTAAAGCTCTGACTCGTAGTTTTTTATAAGAATTATTTGGGTGAGATGAAGGTGTATTTTTGGAAGCAAAGATGGATGGTTGGTTATTATGATGAGGTTTGTGAAAGGATTCATTGGAGTAAGCTTGAGGATTGGGAGTATAGTTGGGAACAAATATGGGTAGAGGAATTGGGTGAGGACGAGTGAGGAGATATCAATCTAGGAAATATGTTCACTTAAGTCGAGAATTTGTTTTTGAAGGAAAATGCAGCAGGGACAATAGTGAGTGTATAGTTGGAGACATAGGAGGAATTTTGGTGTTGGATGTTTGACAACATCATTTGGTTCGATGGCTTTTTATGGATGTTAGGCTTTCTTTTCCAAACGGGTTTCTCGGTCATCTTAGCTAACCTTGAGGTTTTTGGTTTTGGTTTGATGGGAGAGGACATGATGAGATGAGTGGAGACTGTGAGGAATGGAAGTGTTTATAGTGTAGGATTGGTGGGATTAAGGATGGATAAAATTTGTTGGATGGATTGAAATAAAATATGTTTGTGAATTTTGGGAAGTATAGGATAAAATGGGCTAAAAAATGAAAAGTTTCTGAAATCCCGACCATCAGATGGTCGGTCCCCTTAAATATTAAGGGGGCCGCCTAATGATTTAAGGGGGCTGCCCATCTGTTGGTTCCCAGATTACTAGAAATGGGTTTTTGGCAGAAAATTGTAGAAGGGGTTATGTTTTCAGGTTTAGTTTCAAGCAAGTCCAACTCTTTGAGGCAATTTAGCATATAATAACTATGTATGCAAAGCATGTTAATCAAAGAGATTAAGTAATCAAACAATTTTATTTAGCATGCAACCTACTCATCAAGCAAGTAAATTATATGGACTAGGAGACAATAAAACACACCAATTATTTTCTTAACTATATGAATAGGAAGACTAATGAACTAGTTTATTGATCCTAGTGAGTGCCTATGTGCAATAATGGGAGGTTATGATAGCATGGACTTCTAGACTTGTTATAAACAAAATCTAAATAGACAAACCAGGGTCCTCTTGATTTGATTCGGTTTACTTATAAATGTCATCTACATAAATATAGATGACAAATATGAGATCACCATGCATGATTGATGAGTGTGTAAATACTCATCATTTTTGTCCCATCTGAACTGAAAAAACATTTAAAAACATTCATAAATGCCTCAAAATATAGAAAATATCCCTGGATTGTGTTTTTATATGTTTCAGGTGCAAAAGGATTGAAAACAAATAAAAAATGAGCAAAGTTTGCATAATTGACAGTTTCAGTTCCTGAACTTTCAAAAATTGTCATAAATGGTCCCTGGATAAATTATTTCAAAGAAAAGTCAACAACAGTCCTCCAGGAATCAAGGAAAGACAAATTATACCCTTGAAGTTCAAGTTTGCAAAAATGGCAACTCAGTCCCCTCAAGTTTCAAAAATGGCAAAATTAGTCCATGGGTTTTTAAAATTGGAAAAATAACTTCTAGGGCCCTTGTACTATTCAACCTTGGCAAGAAAGGACACTTTGAGAACTTTGAGAAAGTTACATGATCAGTCCCTGGAAAAACAGCATGTTACATATTTGGTCCTTGGGCTAAATAATACTACTAAACCAAACAGACTCCTTTTTTATTACTCCTAAACCCATAATAAATCCAACCCAAAACATAAACCATCGCACCCTTTTGCCTGGTCCAGTCCAAAAGCAAACACAGGCCCAACACCATCACAAGCCCAATCCCACACCCCCTTAGTTATACACTGTGGTCAAACCCACAGTCAAACTCCACCCCTTTCCCTCCCTTCGTCCCCAACTTACCTGCAACCATGTCACATCCACCACCCCCACCATCTCCACCGCCCATCCCACTACCCACCAACTATCACCTCAACATTAAATGCACCACCCCCAATTGGTATTTAACAGTGCAATTTGCACTATTTTATTTTGGAGCCAAAACACACCAAGGGCCAAGATTGAATGTTAGCTATCCAATGGTTGATATTTATGATGGGAAAGACTCAGTGGGACCCAAGGAGCTCTGAAAGTCACTTATAAAAGGAAGAGAGAAGGAAGAAGACAGTGTGTAGTTTTTTAGTCTAAAATTAGTGTCGAATAGCTTAATTTGTCATTTCTTTGTAATCTTTAGTCAAAATTAACATTGTACTCAGTCTTTTGAATGAAATTTGAACCTTTTTCAAGTATCAATCTCAATATTACTCTTTGAATTCAGTTTATGGTTGTTTTACCTTAAAATTCTAAGTTATTTTAGAAATTGGTATTAGTTGTTGTTATTGGACTCTTTTAGCACATATAAGCTCCTATATAGCTTCTATAAGCTATTAGAAACATAAAAGATCAGTTTAGTAGTAAAAATCAAAAATTGAAAAAAAAAGAAAAGAAAAAATTCAGTGAAAAATAAAAAATTATTGAAGATGATGAAGAAAGCTGGAGCAGGGTGAATTGTGGATGGCCTTGGGTTAGTGATTCTGTGGAGAACCTATAGGTGTGGTTTTTGGTCCTTGGTTCATGATTTTCAGCGGGATAGCAGTTTGTAAGCTCTTTCTCAATTTCTTGTATTTTACTGTAGAATAAGCCCTAAGCTCTTATCTCTGTGTTGTTATGCTTGTTTGCTGTATTTTAGTCATAATCTTGCTTAAAATTGCATGATTGTTCATTAATATCCATTGTTGCTTTGTTTCTCATTTTCACTGCCAAATATAGTATAAGCTTGATTTCTGAGTTTTGTTGTATTTGACTGTGTTATTGTGCTTGTATAAGTTCATATCATCATATTGTAACATTTGGATTCAGTCCCTTGATCTTAATCAAGCTTTTTATTTGAAAAACTCATAATAGTAATCTGTTAAGGGGTGTTTGGCTTAATCTGTTTCTCTGTGTTAAGGCCTGTTCTGGTTGTTAGGTTTGGTTCTTACACCTCACATTAGGTCATATTAGCATAGTCAAGTCATCAAAAATCAGTGTTCTTAAGAAAAAAGTCAAACCTCTCTTTAATCTTTCCTTATAAGTTCACTGTCAAGTTTTTAAGAATTATAATCACCCATATTAGTGTAATAATGGTTAAAATAGCTTAATCTAGTCTTAGAATAGCTTAGTATAACATTTTCACTCATTAGGATCAGATCAAACTTCATAAAAGTCAAAGCTTTTGTAAAATCTCATAAAGTCAAAATTTCCAATCTGTCAAAATGGGCAATTTTTCTTTGTGATATCTAGGGTTTAATAGAGATTGGAAATACAAAGTTTTTGCTGTTTTAAGTTATTTTGTTGCTAGTAAACATACTTCAAAAAGAAATTTGGTCTTTTAATCTCATTTGCTCACAAAAATATTAGCTCAAAGTTGCATGGGTGAGATTTTGCCTCCCCTGTGCATCGAGTTTGACCATTTTTCTCATAGACACATCTTGTTCAATATTGGACCCCACCTAGTGATTCTTGGCTTTTTGGAAAGCCCATAAGCCCATCTTTAAGGTTCAGGGCTTATTAGCTGCTTTCTAGCTTATTTAGTAGGGCTGCATAGAGCTTTTAGTTTGCCTCATTCCTTGGTATACACTGAGTCATCAGTGTAACTCACCCAAGTTCAATAGCCCCCTAGTGCTTATTAGTGGGACCCAGGGCTTGTGCCTTGGCTTTTTGAAAAGCCCTCCTAGCTGACTTGTTGGATCCAAGCTTATTCAGGGCTCAAGAGCTTTTGCCCCTAGCCAAAACTAGGCCTGCAATAGTCCTTTTGGCCTTTGTGAGTATGTGGAATTTGGATTTGCTATTTCTGTGTTCTTGGCTTATTCAGCTAATTTTTCTTGTCATTTTAGCTTCTTTCCAGTATACCTAGCTTGTTTGTAGCTTTTGTTTCCTTTGGTTCTCATTGCATAGCTTCTTAGATAGCTTTTCAAATCAATTTTCTCTTAAAAATCTCACTGTGAAAAACATAAGATCACATAGTGCTTATTTTTAAGTTCTAAAAAAAGTGTTTTCACAAAATTTGCTTATTTTCAGTAGTGAAATAGTTTTGTAAAAGAAAATTCATAAAATCATCACTTTTAAAAAAGTGATAGCTTCAATTTAAGCCATTTGGCTTATTTTTCAGCTTTTTCCAAAAGCAATTTTCAATTTTATATTTTTCTTAAGTTCCTGTTATCTTATAGTATTTATATAAAATTTTTTAGATTTATCTCTTTTCATTTAGTATTTATAATAATTAATATCAGTTAAATTAGTTCTAATTGAAAAATCAAAAATAAAATCACATACTGTTTATTTTTAATATCTAGCATATTTTTGTATTTTTCCTAGGTTTGTAATATTATAAAGTATGTTTAGAAAATAGTTTTATAATTGTTACTGTTCATTTGCTATTTGCATTAATTAAATTAGTTTAATTAGCTTTTAATTAGTAATTAAGTAAATAATTAGTAAAATAAGTTTAATTATAATTTTTATAAACTTTTTATAATTTTTTAGGATTACTGTAATGGTTAATTTGTTTTATAAAAAACTTTCATAATTATCTAAGTCATTTTAGTATTATTAGTAATTTAAATTAATTTAAATAGGTAATTAAATAGTTTTTTAATTAATAATTAATATTAAATAATAAAATAATCAAAAAAATAATTTTCCTTTTTGTAAAATTTTCTTTTAATAATAAGTTTGTAAAAAGTCATTTTCACCCCCTCTAGTTTATTTTTGTTTTATTTCCACTTTTCTCAGTACGCGTTTACGTTTGTTTTAATTTTAATTACGTTTTAGATTTATCTGATTTCGAGTTATTGTTAATATTGCTATTCTGATTTATTTTAATTTAAATTTGCTTAGTGTAATTAACCCAAATCATTATCTGGTTACTTTCCCGATCACTGAATCTTTCAAAACGTTTCGAAAATACAATTTCAATCTCGCTGGGACATAACGACCCGAGAATACACTGTGCTTGCACCGGATCATAAATTGATCTCTCCTCTCTCAGATTTGACTTGTTGACCACACCTTGTTGACTGGTTAGTTTGGGAGGAGTCAAATTTTGGCGCCGCTGCCGGGGAGGTTGTTGCGTGTTTTCAAAAACGTTTAAGTTTAGTGATTTTCAAAACCCTCCTTGTACAAATTTCACTACTTTGTAAATTTTTGTAAAAATCAAAATCAATCAAAAAGTCATTAACACTTTTCCTAAAGTGTTAACAACACCAAAAAAATCAAAAACAACAAAACAAATCGTGAAGTTAAATTACTTCGTCTTCTTTAAGATTACAACCTATACAGGTGAAATACGGAAGTTCTGACATTAAATTGTGGACTGAAAAGAGATCCATTCTTCTCTTCCGCCACCCTGCGAGTAGTCTTAAAGAAACGATTTCGGTTAACAAATCGATTCCAAAAATATCTCCAAAAGTTTTTTCACACACACCCACAAAAAGCCAAANATTACAACCTATACAGGTGAAATACGGAAGTTCTGACATTAAATTGTGGACTGAAAAGAGATCCATTCTTCTCTTCCGCCACCCTGCGAGTAGTCTTAAAGAAACGATTTCGGTTAACAAATCGATTCCAAAAATATCTCCAAAAGTTTTTTCACACACACCCACAAAAAGCCAAAAACATTTGCTGTTTTCTTGTTAATAAATACATAAAATACACTGTCGAGAACCAAGACAGAATACTACCTAAATGGGGGTATGACCATTAATAAGTTCTCAAACTAAAGATTAAAACTTGCCTTTGTATCCTTGTGAATTGGTGTACCTTTTTCAAAGAAGCCATTCATATTGTGATTATTGGTTTAAGTTCTCTGTCGTTTTGCCTCGATCTTGTTTTAATTGTGATTGTTTTTAGTGCATGCACACTCATTCCCAAACAAGGCGTAATCGTCGAAGAAGCGTAGCTGAATTATATACTATTGTCGAAGAGACGAAACCCGTCATGCCAGACGACGAGCCACCACCACCACCACCCCCCTCCCAAGGATGACCCAGAACACGACCTCCGAACGATGGAGGAGTTGTGTCAGCCCACCATGCAAGGGAGGGGAGGACCCATTGCACCACTCACTATTGAAGCCACAGATTTTGGACTCAAGCACCACATGATCCAGCAAGTCCAGAATTCGTGCCAGTTCCACGGTTTACCCGGTGACGATGAAAACAAGCATCTCGATAAATTTTTAACCGTCACCCAGAGTATGAAGCAGAATGGTGTCACCGAAGATGGCCTTCGCTTATATCTCTTCCCATATTCTCTTACTCATCATGCTACTGCCTGGTTTGATCCTCTCCCGAAGAATTCGATCCACACTTTTGATGAAATGGTTACCAAGTTTTTAGCAAAATATTTTCCACCATCCATGGTAACAAAATTGAGAAATGACATCAGCAACTTCAGACAACGTCCCGACGAGTCCTTATTTGACGCATGGGAACGCTATAAGCTTGCAATCGATCGTTGTCCTAATCACAACATGCTTCTTGTCACCATCATAGATACCTTCTATAATGGGTTGACACTTCGTCATCATGACACGATCAACGCTGCTGCTGGTGGGACCTTCATGAAGAGGACGCCCGAAGAGTGCTACGATCTTATTGAAAACAGACTGCCCACCACAATTTTTGGGATTCCTCAGCTGAGAGGAATGATTCATGTAAATCTGTTACTCCAGCCTCGAATGAAATGGCTGCTCTCACCAAGAAGCTCGATGATTTGTCCACTGCGATTCTCCGGATGCACCAGACGAATCAAAATCATCAAGTTAGAGCTGTTAGTCAAAGTTGTGAAACATGTGGTGGTCCACATCCATATACTGAGTGCCCAGCCACCGGTGGCTTCGCTCATGAGAACGTATATGCTGCTCAAGGTTCCTACAATGTTAGGAATACGCTTTTTGTATAAGAAAGATTCGGTCACCCCATATATGATTAAGCATTGTTTAGCTCGTAGTAGTTACAATAGTTAGTTAAATGTAGTTTAGAAGTAGATTATTTCGCGGAAGAAGGACGGGTCTTTACCCACTGTATACCTGATCCGCAGCCCAAGTGGCACGCCCAAGTGGCAAAACTCATGTACATATAAATACCCTCTCCATCCTTGGAGAGGGTAAGCCTTCTCATAATCTCATTTTCTTTTTTTTTTGATTTTCTCTCTAAGGCTTCATCTCTTTCTCTCTCTAACTTTCTCTCTCTACATTTCTTTCTTTTCTTTCATATGAATAACGAACCATAACCACATGTATGCGCGTGTTTGTGATGTTATCTAGTGTTCTACAGTTGGTATCAAGAGCCATGGTTACATCCTAGGGATTGTAGGACTTGTGGTGTATGGTTTGTTTTGGTTTCTACTAGTTTAGGGTGGTTTCTACTCATTTTGGAGCTTGTTCGTGGTGATTCTTGTGTTCTTTCTTGTACTTCTAGGATTAGAGGGGTTAGATTCATCTAGTTTATCAGTTGGTTGGAATAAATCTAACGTTTGAGTAGTGTACGAGTTGTTTTGGAACTTTTTCTTGGCAGCGGTTTGCTCTACGATAAGGTGTTCTTCGCAGCGGTTAAGTTGGGACTTTAGCGGTTAGCAACAGCGGTAGGACAAGTAGTGGAGCGAACATTACGCTATACTTTGTACTGTTTCAGCGGTTTACTCTTCAGGGGTTAAGTTACCAGCGGTTTACTCTTCAGTGGTTACTTTACTAGCGGTTAATCTGTCAGCGGTTACTATTGTCAGCGGTTTAATAATCAGCGGTTACTATTCCAGCGGTTAAGTTTCAGCGGTTATTACATCAGTGGTTTTCTTTCAGCGGTTACTGTACCTGCGGTTTACTTATCTTAGTGGTTTTCCTGGTTGACTTTAGTAAAATCCCGAGAAAGAATCGATTTCTCGGTTTAAGTCACGTGTGTTGTAAAATCTCGTTTAAGACCTTGTCATCATGACTATTGTAACATCTATTGATGATATCCAAGCTGCTGGGTCTGACACTCGACCTCCAATGCTAGAAAGAACGGACTATGAGTCTTGGTCACAAAGAATTCGCTTGTATTGCCAAGGCAAAGAAAATGGGGAGAACATTCTGAGATCTATTGATGAAGGGCCGTTCCAAATGGGTACTACCAGAGATGTTATCTCCACTGGTGATGATGGGACAGTCACCTTAGGAATTGACAGACCTCGTACGTACAATGATCTGAATGAAGCGGAAAAGAAACGATATGATGCTGATATTTGTGCTTCAAACATTGTGGTACAGGGGCTACCGAAGGACATCTACAAACTGATTAACTTCAATACTGAGGCCAAAGCTGTTTGGGACAATGTCAAGATGTTGCTTGCTGGTTCAGAACTAACAAAGGAAGATCGTGAGTCTCAATTGTACGATGAATTCGAGCACTTTAAGATGAACCCTGGTGAAAGCATCAATGATTACTATGTCAGATTCCACAAGCTTGTGAATGACATGAGAATGATCAAAATGACAATGCCCAACATCCAACTCAACTCAAAGTTTTTCAACAACATGTCTCCAGAATGGGATCGGTTTGTCACCGCTCTGAAGCTTAACAAAGGACTCAGAAACACCAATTATAAACAGCTCTATGCTTATCTCCAACAACATGAGAAACATGCTATGTATGATCGTCAGCTAAGAGAGAAGTTTCACCCCTCAAATGACCCTATTGCTCTAATTTCCAGTGCTCATGGACTTCAACAATTCACAGCTGACTTAGTCAATCACCCAGCCTCGGCTCAAGCAACACAGAATCAGTCTTCTCTTGGTCAAACTCCCACACAATCAGCAAGTGTCAAGACTAATCCACAAGAATCTGGGAATGCTTATATGGACAAGAGAATTGATAATCTCTCCAACCAAGTCTCACTGCTGGTTCAACACATCAGAAGCACTCTTCCATAAACCAACAACCAACTCAGAACCTCATCTAATCCACGTAATCTTGCTGTTGTGGAAGATGGGCGTGTTGTGGTTCAAGGAAGACAAAATGTCCGAGGAAATGTTCAGAACAGAATGGGAAATGGCAATCAAGGACAAGGAAGGCAAATCAAGTGCTACAACTGTGGTGGGCTAGGTCATATTGCAAGAAACTGCACTGAACCAAAACGTCCTCAGAACTCCGACTACTTCAAAGATAAGATGCTGTTGATGCAAGCACAAGAAAATGGAGTTAAATTGGATGAGGAACAGCTGCTCTTTCTTGCTGGTGATGAAGGAAACTCCTTTGATGCTGATGTGGATGATCAACCAGTCCAGGATCTTGCTCTAAATGACCCGAACATCTTCCAGGCTGAAGATTGTGATGCATTTGATTCTGATGTTGATGATGAACCTACTGCACAAACCATCTTTATGGCCAAGCTTACATCTGCAGTCACATCGGCAAATCAATCAGGATCATCAAAATCATCCATCATTTCTGAGGTACTCAAATTATATGACACATATGAAACAAGTGCCATTCCAACGATACTCGATGAGGTTCATCAAACTAGTATTGTCACGCCAGATGATGTTGGTTTGAAAAACACTAATGTTCTCTCAAAACAACAACATATGGATAACAATAAAGAGTCTGATGAATCTAGTAGAGCATCTGAAGATACACATGTTGACGATGTGATGCACAATCAAAGGACTCATAACGAAGTAAAACACACCGACACTATTGATTCAAATTCTGCTGATATGGGTAATAGCAATGTTGTCCCATATGAGCAATACTTGAAACAAAGTGTCGAGACTGCTTTACCAAGTGATGACTCTTCCGTTAATAATGATACTTGTGAATATGATGAATATACTGCTGTTATACCTGATGACACCTTAACCACTAGGATTAATATTCTTAAAGGTCAGGTGAATATGTATCAACAACGTGCAAAATTTGAGTTAACCGAACGTGAACAGAAAATGAATTAGCAAATGTGTACATATATTACCGAAAGGAATTTAAAGGAAGAAGAGTTAAGAGGGGAAATAAAATCTTTGCAAAATCAAATCGATCAAACTGTTAAACAAAAACAGGAGATTCAAAATAGTGTCAACACACTAAAATTAGATTTTCAAAGTAAGGAAGCCAAACTTCTAAACGATTTTTCCCAATTAAATGCCTTAAAGAACAAGCTTGAAAACAAATTGTACACACAAGGCCAATCCATTCAAACTGCTCAAATGATACAAAAGCACATTAAGCTTCGTGATAAACATAGTGATAAGGAGACAGGAGTGCCTAAAACTAATTATCTTAGGAGCGTTAGTGCCTCTCAACCTGCCTTATATGACTTCAATTTGATGCTTAAACCCAATCATGATCCCCTTGATGTGCGTGATACAGAAGAGATTGATGTAAGTGAAACTAAAAATAGGAAAAGACTTGAGGATATGATGAAGGATCCCATGTGCATTGCAAAGCGTGTTAATATCAAGCCCCATAACTACTATGAGCAGAACCGATTGACTGTCTTTGTGCCCCAAACTAGGTTAACCCCTGAACAGATTTTTGGGCCTTAGATGTGGAAAAAATGAAAGCTGAACTTCTTATGGCTACCACTCCCCTTAAGTTTGCTAAACCAACGGTGTATCCTCCCAATACACCCATGAACCTAGTTCAGATAGCACTTCCCACTCAATGTAAAACTCTTATTAGCATGTATGTACTGTATCAAATGTTTGCGGATTTTGACAAAACATGTAAAAAGAGGATTACTCCAACGGGAATTACTGAGGGGGAAAGGGGTTTTGAGGTTACAAAAGAATGCTATCTCACAGAAGTCATTCCGTTTTTTAAACAAATCAAAAAGCATTTTGAATACATGGAAACGTCCCTTAAACTAGAGATCAATGAAATGAAAGAGGTGTTTAAAAACCAGGAACGTGAAGGAAAACAAACTGTAATAGATCTTCAACATAGTGAAATTGCGAGGAAGAATGCTCTCATCATGAATGATAATTTGATTGCTATGTGCATTGCTCAAGATGTGTTTTATACTGCTACTGACTCTTCTTTAACTGCTTCCCAATTTCATGAAATGTCTGTTACATTAACAGTTTTCCAGAATCGTGTTGTTGAGCTTGAGGGGGAGAATTTAAAACTGCGCGAAAAAATTCCAAAAGATGATCATGATAACATGGTCAAGCAATTTCAAAACTAGAGGTTGATAATCTTAACTTGCAATTAAGATACCAATATCTAGAAGAAAGAATTAGAAAACTCAAATGCCAAGACATCTTCGGATGCTCCTGAATTTGATGCATATTTTGAATTAGCCAAAAGGGATGAAAGAATTCAAGCTCACACTAACACGATTCGGAAACTGAAGCTTCAAATTGCACAATTTAAGACGAATAAATGTGATGTGATTGATAATAAATGTGATGCGATTGATACCCAGAAACCTCCGTGTTTAGATTCTCAATATCTTCAACTTCAAAATGTCATTAACGACTTGAAATACGAAAATGATTGTTTTCAAGCTGAAAACTCTAAAATCAAACAACATTACAAAGAGTTACATGATTCGATGAAGATCACACGTGATAAAAACAATGAAAAGATAACTTCTTTGCTTAAAGAAAATGAGAATCTAAAGACTCAGGTGAAAGGGAAAATGCCAGTCACTGCATGTGATTGCAGTCTCACCAAAGCGGCTAAAACAAAAAGAACTGATGTTGATGCCATTAATATTCCTCTTCCCCTTAGGAATAATGCGTTTGTTCATAGTGAGTACCTTAGGTATCTCAAGGATTGCCTAGATATCCTCTGCGAAACTATTGAAGAGGTTAGAATGGTGAGTCCTGCGGACATTGGCATCCGTGATGTGTATTATCTCACCAACAGATCATATGAGCTCTTAGATTATGCCATTGGTACATGTCCTAAAGCTGTTTGCATGCGTGATAAGACTAATGATTTTTCCTCTAAGGTTAAGAACAAGCATGTTGCCTTTAAAGTGCCCATAACATCACCAAAACATAACACATCAGATACCAGAAATCAAACAGCAGTTTCTCGTTCTAATGTTCCCATCATTAATTCTACAGGAGTAAAAGTTGTCACTAATGCTAGCGGGTCAAAGCCTAGTTGCAATACAAGGAATGATAGGACTTCGCCAGCTAAAAGTGCTCAAGGAAAGAAAGTAGAAGACCACATTAGGAACAATAAGACTGATCTGAACGTTGAGAATCGTGTTGATTCTAGTATTAGCTCTAGGCGTACTGTAATTAATTCGAATTCTAAAACCAGTTGTGAGATCTGTAATAACTATTTAAATTTTGGTAATCATGATGTGTGTGTTAAGACATGTTTGTATGCTTCTAAAGTATCCCCTGGTTGTCATACTGTTTATTATAATCGTGTAAAACATGTTTGGAAAGCAACAGGAAGGAAGTTTACTAATGTTGGCTATCATTGGAGACCCACTGGAAGAATAGTGTCAATAGGAAGTCATCGCCCCTTTGCCAAACAGTCTAATCCTAAGTTTCCCAACATTAGGATTTGGAAGAAATCTGGTAGAACTTTTCCTATAGGAACCCAATGCGCTAACCATAAGTCTAGTTCCCCAGCATGTCATGTTATGACTAAGGACACTATTAATTCTTCCTATTCTGTTGTATGTGCTAACCAATCGGACCCCACTTATGGTTGGGGATCCAAGTTTGTCCGTTATCCATATCTGTCTGATTTCAAATGCAGGTCGTACAAATCGCCCTGTGGTATTTGGACTCAGGCTGCTCAAAACATATGACGGGGGATCGCTCGCGGCTCAGAAATTTCGTGAAAAAGTTTATCGGGACTGTTAGATTCGGGAATGATCATTTTGGTGCAATAATGGGTTATGGAGATTATGTGGTTGGTGACAGCGTTATCTCTCGGGTATATTATGTAGAAGGTCTTGGGCACAATCTATTCTCCGTAGGTCAATTTTGTGACTCAGATCTAGAAGTTGCCTTTAGAAAACACACTTGTTATGTTAGAAGATTGGATGGTATGGATCTCCTGAAAGGCAGACGCGGCACAAACCTCTACACTATATCCATTGAAGACATGATGCAATCATCTCCAATCTGTCTACTATCTAAGGCTTCCAAGACCAAGTCTTGGTTGTGGCATCGTCGTTTGAACCATTTGAACTTAGGTACCATCAATGAACTTACTCGTAAAGATCTTGTTCGAGGCATGCCCAGGCTGAAGTATGAAAAAGATCATCCTTGTTCCGCTTGTCAGCTTGGTAAAAGCAAGAAGCATACTCACAAACCCAAAACCATCAACACCATTATGGAAGTTCTTCATACCCTTCACATGGACCTTTGTGGTCCCATGAGAGTGCAAACCATATTTGGAAAGAGATATGTGTTAGTGATTGTTGATGACTACTATCGTTTCACATGGGTCAAATTCCTCAGATCCAAGGATGAAACACCTGAAATCATCATCAAACTAATCAAGCAGCTGCAAGTTGGACTCAATAAAACAGTCAGATTCGTCCGCATAGATAATGGAACGGAGTTTGTCAATCAACAACTTACTCAATTTTATGAAGATCTGGGAATTAGTCATCAAAGGAGTATACCTCGAACACCTCAGCAGAATGGAATCGTTGAAAGACGAAACCGTACACTTGTAGAGGCAGCACGAACTATGTTGATCTTCTCCAAAGCTCCTATGTTTCTCTGGGGAGAGGCATTGCAACGGCTTGTTACACTCAGAACAGATCACTAATACATCCTCTTCACTGTAAAACTCCTTATGAGCTAGTGCATGAAAGAAAACCCGACCTCTCTTTCCTTCGTGTTTTTGGTGCATTAAGTTACCCAAACAATGATAGCGAAGATTTGGGAAAGCTAAAGGCAAAAGCTGATATTGGAATTTTTGTTGGGTATGCACCAAACAAGAAGGGTTATCGAATCTACAACAAAAGGTCCCGACAAATCATGGAAACCATCCATGTCACGTTTGATGAGCTGACCGAGCAAACGGTTCCTGAATACTCCAGTTCAGGACCCGCATCTAATCTTTGGACTCCTGGACCCATTAGTTCAGGACTTGTAAATTCTTCCACCACAGATGCTCCTTCTGTGCCACCTACCAGTGAGGACTTGAAGAAATTGTTTGATTCAATGTATGATGAGTATTTTGAGCTTCAATAGAGAGTCGAACCTGAACAACAAGTCATAGGTCCTGATGCTGCTGCTAATGATGATCCTCAACCCACAAACGGGCCTTCCATCTCCATCTCTCTTAGTCAGAATGCTCCATCATCTAGTCATACCAATCACACAGATCAACACTCTTCAATTCCTCAAGCAGAAGCATCTGATAACACCTTTGAAGTGAATCCTTTTACTCAACAACCTGATGAACCTTTTGTCAACATATTTGCTCCTGAACCATCTACTTTGGCAACCTCCTCAGAAGATTCCAACACTGCTACTTCAATTCCCAGTCATCAACTTCATGAGCATATCAGGAAATGGACAAATGATCACCCGATTGACAACATCATTTGTAACCCATCTAGGCCGGTATCTACACGGCGACAACTTGCCACAGATGCTTTATGGTGTTTCGTTAGCAACGTACTGTCCAAAGTCGAACCAAAGGATTATGAAGAAGCATTGACTAAAATGTCCTGGTTCACTGCAATGCAGGATGAAATCCATGAATTTGACAGACTAGATGTTTGGGAATTAGTGCCCCCTCCTGACTGTGCAATGATTATCGCCCTCAAATGGATCTTCAAAGTGAAGCTTGATGAATATGGTGAAGTGTTAAAGAACAAAGCTCGACTTGTGGCCAAAGGGTACATACAAGAAGAAGGCATCGATTTTGAGGAATCATTTGCACCAGTTGCCAGAATTGAAGCCATTAGAATCTTCCTTGCCAATGCAGCTAGTCAGAACATGGTTGTATACCAAATGGATGTGAAGACTGCCTTTCTCAATGGACACTTAAAGGAAGTAGTATATGTAAGTCAACCAGAGGGGTTTGTTGATCCTGAACGCCCTAATCATGTCTATCGCTTGAAGAAGGCACTATATGGTCTTAAACAAGCACC
>LBNU01007039.1:84168-104069 GCA_014162995.1 Artemisia annua
CTCAAAATTTCTGCACCTTTAAAAACTTTGTGCACCAGCCACAGTGAAAACTCAAAAAGTGTCTCATAATCAGTAAACATTTAAAATCTTGCCACATGTCTCTCCAAAGCTTTTTCGAAAATCATTTAAATCCATTGAGATCACAAAATCTCAAAAGATTTGACATTTTATGATCGGGGGAGAGAATGTGATTTAAATATAAAAACTGATTTAAAAAGTGATGTTTTGGACTCATAAAGATGCTTTTTGACTTAAAAGATCGCTCCCTTATGTGCTAAAATTTTAAAGATTTTGGACTATGATCAAAGCACATATTGAGGGGGAGCAAGCGATTTAAAAAATGATGAATAAATGATCTCTTTTAAGCTCACCCGTATGTGCCAAAGTTTTTCAAAAATTGATTCAATCAATGTGCACATATTGAGGGGGAGCAAATGGCTAAGAGTCTTTCGCGGTTTGTACAAAATCAAGTAGAAACCGTGAATTGCTTATGACTCAGAATTTGACTCATGAATTGACGAAACATGAAAAGTCATGAATCGAAAAGACTATTCCTGGCCGGGTAATAATTTCAAGCTGGTTTACCAGCGATGTAAACGTGTCTCGAAGAGGACTGGTCAAAGTAGATAGTACCGTTTCGAGAAACTCTTATTAGATATATACTTTGACAGGTCTAACTTCCTTTTTAAGGAATGTTAACAACTTCAAGTTAGTTATTAGGGCTAGTCATCACCTAAAAGCTGATAATGGATCCCTTTAACTAAGCAACGTAAACGTGTCCCTCGGGTATATGTCTATTAAGAGTCGATCAATTCAAATAAGTGCAACTCAACCTATGCTGCTGCTAATGATGAACCTCAACCTACAAACGGGCCTTCCATCTCCATCTCTATTAGTCAGAATGCTCCATCATCTAGTCATACCAATCACACAGATCAACTCTCCTCAATTCCACAAGAAGAAGCATCTGATAACACCTTTGAAGTGAATCCTTTTACTCAACCACCTGATGAACCTTTTGTCAACGTATTTGCTCCTAAACCATCTACTTTGGCAACCTCCTCAGAAGATTCCAACACTGCTACTTCAATTCCCAATTCTCAACTTCATGAGCATATCAGGAAATGGACAAATGATCACCCGATTGACAACATCATTGGTAACCAATCTAGGCCAGTATCTACACGACGACAACTTGCCACAGAAGCTTTATGGTGTTTTGTTAGCAACGTGCTGTCCAAAGTCGAACCAAAGAATTATAAAGAAGCATTGAGTAAAACGTCCTGGTTCACTGCAATGCAAGATGAAATCCATGAATTTGACAGAATAGATGTTTGGGAATTAGTGCCCCCTCCAGACTGTGCAATGATTATCGCCCTCAAATGGATCTTCAAAGTGAAGCTTGATGAATATGGTGAAGTGTTAAAGAACAAAGGTCGACTTGTGGCCAAAGGGTTCAGACAAGAAGAAGGCATCGACTTTGAGGAATCATTCGCACCAGTTGCCAGAATTGAAGCCATCAGAATCTTCCTTGCCAATGCAGCCAGTCAGAACATGGTTGTATACCAAATGGATGTGAAGACTGGCTTTCTCAATGGACACTTAAAGGAAGTAGTATATGTAAGTCAACCATAGGGGTTTGTTGATCCTGAACGCCCTAATCATGTCTATCACTTGAAGAAGGCACTATATGGTCTTAAACAAGCACCCAGAGCATGGTATGATACACTGTCCAAATTTCTTCTAGCTAACCAATTCACCAAAGGGGTTGTCGATCCTACCTTGTTCACAAGAAAGTTGGGAGAGCATCGTCTCCACGTTCAGATCTATGTGGATGACATTATCTTCACTTCAGCCGATCCACTAGAATGTGATAGGTTTGCACAATAAATGAGTACAGAATTCCAAATGTCCATGATGGGGCAAATGTCGTTCTTCTTGGGGCTTCAGATTTCTCAAAACCCACATGGTATCTTCATCAATCAATCCAAGTATGCCATTGAAGGAGCACTTGTCGACCAAACCAAATACCGAAGCATGATCGGATCATTGATGTATCTCACAGCCAGCAGACCTGATCTCTTGCTTGCTGTCTGCATGTGTGCTCGTTATCAATCCAAACCTACTAAGAAGCACTTAGAAGCAGTCAAAAGAGTCTTCAGGTACCTTCAAGGAACAATTCACATGGGCCTTTGGTATCCTAAAGACACTGCAATGGCTCTCACAGCCTACTCTGATGCTGATCATGCGGGTTGTCAAGATACTCGACGAAGTACTTCGGGCGGTGCTCAGTTTCTAGGAGATAAGCTGGTTAGTTGGTCATCAAAGAAGCAAATGAGTACATCAATCTCCTCTACAGAAGCTGAATATATTGCCATGTCATCATGCTGTGCTCAAATTCTTTGGATGAGGTCTCAATTATCCGACTATGGCTTTAACTACAACAAAGTTCCGATGTACTGTGATAACAAGAGTGCCATTGCTCTTTGCTGCAACAACGTCCAACATTCAAGATCAAAGCACATTGATATTCGACATCATTTCATCAGAGAACAAATGGAAAAAGCAATTGTGGAACTCTACTTTGTAAGGACGGAATTTCAGCTGGCTGATATCTTTACAAAGGCACTTCCAAGAGAACGGTTTCAATTCATTCTCCCACGTCTTGGAATGAAGAGCATCACTCCTGAGTTACTCAAAAGTCTTCAGGAAGATAATGAGGAGTAACTGATTCACTTCACATATCCTTTTTTATATTATATAAAACCCAGAAAAGAAAAATACAAAAATATAAAACCTATTAAAAAATAAAAAAAATATATGTTTGCTTACAATTATGGTTCGCTATTACTTCAGATAGCAACCCGGTTTTCAAAATCCGTGTAAAAACACGTTACCATGTTTTCGCTGTGTGTGGATTATCCGAAAAGTTGTACGCTTCAGTGCAGCCTTTCTAGTAAAAGAAGAGAAGTATTCTTTTCCCAAAATCTCTTTCTTCTAAAAATTCTTCAAAAGAGATTTTGTGGTGTACAAGGTGGCCATTGGTCTTAAATTTTCTCGTATACGTTACCACTCACATTAATGGCTACTAAACGTTAAAATGGAAAAACGGGTCATTAATTGAGGGGGAGCGTATGTGCTCAAAATTTCTGCACCTTTAAAAACTTTGTGCACCAGCCACAGTGAAAACTCAAAAAGTGTCTCATAATCAGTAAACATTTAAAATTTTTCCACATGTCTCTCCAAAGCTTTTTCGAAAATCATTTAAATCAATTAGGATCACAAAATCTCAAAAGATTTGAAATTTTATGATCGGGGGAGAGAATGTGATTTAAATATAAAAACTGATTTAAAAGTGATGTTTTTGGACTCATAAAGAATGTTTGTGGACTTTCGAGAACGCTCCCTTATGTGCTAAAATGTTAAATATTTTGGATTTTAATCAAAGCACATATTAAGGGGGAGCAAGTGATTTAATGTGATGTTTTCTTAGCTCATTTTTTAATGCTGCAATTGTGAAACCCTTTTTCAGAAATTGAGCTTTGAATTCATCATTTAAATGTGATGTTTTTGAAATTATAAAGATGTTTTGGACTCAAAAGATCGCTCCCTTATGTGGTAAAATTTTAAAAGATTTTGAGTATGAACAAAGCACATATTGCGGGGGAGCAAGTGATTTAAAATGATGAATAAATGATCTCTTTTGCAAGCTCACCCGTATGTGCCAAAGTTTTTCAAAATTGATTCAATCTATGGGCACATAGTGAGGGGGAGCAAGTGGCTAAGAGTCTTTCGCGGGTTTTTTACAAATCCAAGTAAAAACCGTGAATTGCTTATGATTCAGAATTTGACTCATGAATTGACGAAACATGAAAAGTCGTGAATCGAAAAGACTAGTCCTGGCTGGGTAATAATTTCAAGCTGGTCTGACCAGTGATGTAAACGTGTTTCGAAGAGGACTGGTCAAAGTAGATAGTACCGTTTCGAGAAACTCTTCGTAGATATATACTTTGACGGGTCTAACTTCCTTTTTGAGGAATGTTAACAACATCAAGTTAGTTATTAGGGCTAGTTATCACCTAAAAGCTGATAATGGATCCCTTTAACTAAGCAACGTAAACGTGTCCCTCGGGTATATGTCTATTAAGAGCCAATCAATTCAAATAAGTGCAACTCACCCCGACATGTGCAAATTTCTTTCTACCTATAAGCACATGTCAAGGGGGAGCATTTGAAAAAAAAATGATAAAACTCTCAAGGTGTTAACAAAAATGTGTTTCTTTATCATAAATACCTTGAGAGAATTTTCAATGATTTTGGTTATATGGCGAATGTGGAAAAATACCAAAGGACCGACCACTTTAATTTAATGTATGGAGTTATAAGGATGGTAAGGTTAGGTATATGTTCCCATGATCCACCAGAACCGGAAGGATCTTCCCAGGGACAAACCAATAGATAGATTAGAAGTCCTTAGGAATGATTGAAAAAAGGAGAAAAGTGAGAAAGGGAAGAGTGCCGACTGAGACTGAGCTAGGACTGGAACAAACCCAACAAGGTCCTAGTAATGAAGTCTCGGTAAGCACTGAAGGGGTTGAAGAATTAAAAAGAAATGAAATGAGAAAGGGTGAAAAGAAATAGCCCTCCAATTATTCAACCTTAGGGCAGACACCGGGTTCAACTCATATGCTACTGATTGTTGCTAAGGTAACATCGGTATTGAAGATAAAGACGTCATGGACCCAGTGACGCACTGCACTAAACCTTCCAGCCACTCAAGTTCTCTTAAAAGAGCTTGTTTCATTCTCACGGGGAACCGGTGTAAACTATCGACTAGTCTCTTAGAGCTAGTTGATATTGAAACAGGAGACCCCTCCCTAGTCTCCGCATAGGATAACCAATGTGCACTTATCGAGTCTAGAGCCAAGAGATGCATCAAAAGATCTCATAGGTACACTTGATACTTATACACTGGTGGTTCAACATTAAGGGCACCAGGTGTAATATTTCGAGTCCTACGCAGATATTAGCAATCTGCCAAGAACACTTATGAGGGAATGTACATAAGTATTTCCCAATGATTGAGTGGAAACTCCTGCCAAGGTCAACATCAAACAGCCCTGACAGCAGGTCACTTCGGTGATCTCTTGTAGGTTACGCTTAGTGTGTTCGGTGGTGTTCCAAAAGGTCTACAGTCGTGGGGTGATCTCCAGCGACTCACCTAATCGTTGGTGTACTTCGGTATGTCAGTGAAAGCCCTTTTGGGGGCATCCGATTGGGAACGGCCTTGGTAAGGATTAGAGAAATTCTTCACACTATGCTGTTGACGATCTCGAAGTCCAAACTTGTAAGTGCCGGTATGTTTATTACTAACCAAGTTTTATGCAGCTCAACATACCTTACTTACTGTGATCACCACCATCACTCAAGTTCCACATGCTCATACTAACATCTACAAGGAGTCGTCAGAGCTTTTTAACCATGAAGATCTACTCAACAAAGATGTATGAGCATGTTGGAAAGGCGTATTCTCTCCAAAGACAAAGAAATTAACGATTGAGGCCGATTGCTGAAAAGATGCAGATTCATCATCACATGCTTACACTTCAACATCATAACTCAATATATCATGATCAAAGAATGGGCTTAGACTATGCTTCCTCAACTCTGATGCAAAAGATCATGATCCAGAAAAGTGTAAGCATGACATCACAAAGATAATCACTACATCACAAAGAGACACATACACTCAAAGATGACGTGAAGCTAATTATATGGATGAAGAGCAAAGAACAAAAGTCAAAAGATCATCATATACGTCAAGGAAGTCATCTTGAGTCGATTATCAATGAAGAATCAACAACTACGAGCTACAAAAGAATCTACAAAGATCTCAATGCAAGAATTTAAGAATAAAGAACAAAAGGGTGACCTCTCTTAGGGGGAGATTGTTAGGAATACGATTTTTGTATAAGAAAGATTCGGTCACCCCGTAGTAGTTACTTTAGTTAGTTATACGTAGTTTAGAATTAGATTAGTTCGCGGAAGAAGGACGGGTCTTTACCCACTGTATACCTGATCCGCAGCCCAAGTGGCACGCCCTAGTGGCAAAACCCATGTATATAAACCCCTCTCCATCCTTGGAGAAGGTAAGCCTTCTCTCATAATCTCATTTTCTTTTTTGTTGTTTTCTCTCTAAGGCTTCACTTCTTTCTCTCTCTACTTTCTCTCTCTAGAATTTCTTTCTTTCTCTCTTGCTTGGAACGAACCAAAACCACATGATTATTCATGTTTGTGATGTTAACTAGTATTCTACATCACATAAATACACAAATGTGTGACATATATCTTCTGAAATGGTCACACAAGTCAGATCGAGTGAATCTGTTTATTTTATTCTCGTACATTTAGTCACGTAAATATGTTACAGTGTGACAGTTCAAAATCGACCATGTGTGACGAAATGCAGTTTTGGTACTAGTGTACCCAGCAATTGCCCAAAACGTCTATCCTTCCTAATCACATATGGCATAAATAGTGATACTTGTTAAACTTTTGGTTATGACAAGTTATTTATGACCTATTGTGGTTTTGATCTCATGACATTTAAACTACTCTTCCTCCGTTTCTAATCCCCACTCCCCTGAAACTTCTTGGTTTCCCCTAAGTAGAGATCCTTCCCCTAACTGCTCCTATATGCGAGTATATAATAGTTATATACAAGCATACTCCTATCCTTCCCTCTTTACTTCCTACTCCCTTAGATCACTATGATTCCCGAAGTAGTTTCCCCTCTTAGTAAAACCTGAACTATACTCTCTAGGATTCCTGTATTCGAGGTTAGAAATAACTTTAGAATATCCTTAGAAAACTTAAGCCTAGGTATAGAATACCTTAGATCACTGAGATAGGCTATCTAAGAAACCCTTGAGGAAATAGAAAATAAGATTAGGAACCTTTGAGGTTTAATTAGGTTAGAAACCGAACTAGAACCCCGATAGGTAGAAGCTAGAAAAGACAACCCTATAAGATAGGATTTAGTTTGAGATAAGAATTGTACTTGGTATCGAGGATATTAGAATTAGATTAGAAACCTTTAGGATACAATATAGGAAAATTAAAAATAACAAAGGATTAGATAGGGTTGGTAGTTTACTAACGAGATAGGAACAAGCCTTTAGAACCCAGAACCTTAAGCCTTTAGCATCTAGTTTAGTAATAGGATAGGAAATAGGAACAAACCGTTTTGAAGATATAGTTTACCCACACTTAGTTTCATAAGTGACCTACCCCTTATTAGGATTGTCCACACACTATACACAAAGTCATGTAGTATAAGGATTTAGAAACCCCTAGGAATAATATTCCTTTAGGATACCCCGAGCCTACCCTAAATTTTATAAGACTTAGGCTTAGAACTTGAGGTTACTAGTTATAATTAGGATTAAAACATTTGAGGATTTTAGATTACATCTTAGGACTTGACACTCTTAGGTTACACACCCTAGAATTCCACTCGGAAAACACTGTGGATATTACCCTACCTGGTTTTAAGTACCCATGACATAAGATAGACAACTTAGGTCAAAAGACTAAACCTAGAACTTTACCTAGAAATAGTAACAAAGCCCTAGCTATAGAACCATCTATCCCATCTAGCCCTTTCCCCCCTTTTAGGAACACCTCCACCGGTTAGATCAAAAATATCACCATTAGATTTTAAGACTATCTTTAGGAAACTAGATAATTCCTTAAGGATTATACCGAAACCTTTAGGAGGGAAACAAACTTCGCGGGAATCTAGTAAATCTAATCCTCATTAGAATACCATTCTTCCAGGTATCCTATTCTCTCATTTTTCCCCACTCTACCATTTAATCCTATCATTCCGTCTTTTCCTACTCTTCCACTCTTTCGTTATCTCCTACTCCTCCGTACTTTCCTATTTCATCCCTTGAGTTCCTCTTTACTCCTTCCTATAAAATCCATCCTCCCACTTCCTCCTATCCTTTCGTTTCATTCCTCCGTCATTTTTTTTCACTCTATTTTTCCTACTCTAAACTCTCTCCCTACCTCATCCTACAATGTTCTAAGAGTTAGAACTTGTACTTCTCGTCATTTCACAAGGTTCTATTAGTTAGAACTTGTAAGAATATCTAAGTCGGAGTTTTCGTAATCCTCATTATGATTGACTTATGATATTATCCTCCTAATCTGGTGTTATCTTGCAAAGCCATAACTCAGGGTCCCATCCGACGACTAGTTGCTAACAGTAGTACTGCAGCACTAGAAACCCGAGTTACTAACATGGCTAATGCTGACAAGCCAAGTCTAACCAGTGGGCCCATAACCCACAAGTTTAATTAAACATTGTACACTCCAAAATGTTTTCCTAACTTCATGGGTCAATCCCATCAAGTTTCCCAAACTCTGAGTCAAAACACTTGTCCACTCTCCCAAAACACTCATGTACCACATTTCCTTAAGTGTGGTAAACTCCCTTCATTTTTCGCCAATACTACTTAAGGATGATTTATAATCATCTTATTAAAATGAAAGAGTACTATTTCATTTTAATAAGAAAGTTATAAATCAATGGACCATGAATTTATAAGCTCTTACTTACAAGAATTAGGATGCCTCTACTTGTGAGTAAAAGAATATAAACAAATGAGTCTAAGTATCTTGCACATGTACAAACATCTCTTATTCCGTTTGTACAACTCGTATTCTTCTCTTCATACCACTTTCTCTTTCTCGAATCTTCAACTCGTTCTTCCCCGACTCCTACGTTTAACTAAATCTCAGGACGAGATTTCTTCTAAAGGGGTAAGACTGTAGCAACCCACAAAATCTCATCACTATCATTCCCACTACAAATACCTATATCAGGTATTTCACAGGTAAATTTTTGCTTTCTATGTACATTCATTACCTGCATGACTCTCTAGACCTGCTCAAGTATCCATACAAGCCAACTATCTCTTCACTCACACCCTGTGAACTTCTGGTATGTCAAGCATAAGATCACCACAACACTACAATAAGTAATCTATCAATCTAACACACAAAACTCATCACAAAACCCTAATAAACCCTAATTGCACCTATTTGTTTACGGTTATCTTTAAAACCCTAATTGCTTATCTGAAATAGTTTGAAAGTGTTCAAGGCTTAAGTATGAGTTACCTTAGGAACATTAGGATACCTTAGCACCCTTAGGCACTAGTACAACCCATTAGAGCTTAGGTACAAGTCCCTTAGGCACAAAACCATAACTAGGTCATAACTTCCCGGAAACTAGGTTAAACTATCCCAAATCTTTCTCATAAGCTACCACCACTTAGTATAAACCTCTTAGGACTTAGGATTAGTCATTAGACACTCATAGGACCCTAACCTAGGCACTAAATCCTAAGCTAAAACCTAATCACACCCTAAGCCAGATTAAGCCCTAAACTAAGCCTAAGCCTACATTTTACCTACCATAAGCAACCAAGCACCCTACTACTACCCCTAGCATACACCCTAGCTGCTCACACACCTCCATAGACACAACCTAGCACCCTAGCACCCACCTACATCACCACCTTGTCACCTAGTGTCCTAAACCACCTCTACGGCTAAACCTACACCACAAACACTACTAAACCGCCTCTATAACCTCCCCTAGCTGCTTACAAGTACCTCCATCACCACCTTAACACCGCCTTACCACCTTGTGGCTACTACACGGCCACATCTATACCTCGTCACCTCCTTATCACCCCAAAACCACCCCACGGCCCAAAAACCTCCACACCACCCCTAGTCTATGTTGTAGCTCATAAGACTCATCTATAGCTGCACTTAGTCATTACTTCTCCCTTGTGATAACACACCACTCGTTCCTTGCTCACCAAGGCAAAACGAGGCTATAAATAGCCTCGCTACCCTCTCATTTCCAAACCACACTTTCACTTTTCTTCACCTCCTATATTCTGGTCCTAAGGGTAGTAGTAGAAGCCTAGTAACCTTAGAAGTCGAGTACTATAGACCTAAGACCTTGTCGAGTTGTAGTTTTAGCCTAGAAAACCCTAAACTTCACGTTACACCCCATACGACCTAGGTAAGCCTTCAATTTGATTCTAATGACTTTAGTACTAACCTAGGATAGATATAAGATGCCTTAGATCACCTAGGAACCCTTGCCTAAGCCTTGCTCATTTTCTTTTACATGTTTTCTTTTTAAAACCCTAATTATAGACTAAACCCTAATTATATGCTATAATCCCTTATATTAATCTATAATCTATTTTAGGTAACTTAGATAAGCTAATATTAGTTAACCATAAGCTAGGAAACCTTTTTGTTTCATAAAAATATAGTTTGCATGGAATTAGGACTAATTTTGCAAAGTTTTCCATGCATAGGGGTATATATGGTAACTTTCTTAAAATATTATGTCCATGGACTATTTTTGACATTTCTTAGAAGTTATAAGTATAAGGACCCTTTTTGCAAAGTTATAAAACCCTAGGATAAAAAGTTAAATAGTTATAAACTTAAAAGGACTAGTTTTGCAAAAGTTATAAAGTTAAGGGTATAAATGGTAAATCTTGAAAACCTATAAGTCCAAGGGTCATTTCTGCCATTTTCTTAAAATATAGAAGTATAGGGACTAATTGTGTAAAGTCTAGAAACTTAAATGCCTAAATGTTATAAGTTTTTAAGTTTAGGGTAGAAATTGTAAATATACAAACTATAAGGGTATAAAATGAAACATTTGCTTAAAAAATAAAAGTGCTGTCTTTTTATGTGATGTGTCAGAATAGTAGGGAGCTTTATGCGAGGATTATCATGTGGATATTTCGTTTTGACGAGTTTGTTGGGTTTACGATTTAAAGTGCCCTGGCTCCTCAAACGATTATTGCATATACTTCTGAGTTATGATGGCCCGAATGGTGATACATTATATTTAAGACTAGTACTTAATAACATGACACAATAGTAGGGAGCTTCATGTGAGGAGTATTAACTTCTGAATTATGATGGCCCGAACGGTATTATGTTGGCCGCATAATACAATTGTAGGGAGCTTCATGTGAGGAGTCTTATACTTCTGAATTGTGATGGCCCAAACGGTGTTATGTTATAACCTAAAATACTTAACAACCTAACACAATACTAGGGAACTTCATGTGAGGATTATATACTACTGAATTATGATGGCCCGAACGGTATTATGTTTAATAACATAATACAATACTAGGGAGCTTCATGTGAGGAGTCTTATATAATTCTGGATTGTGATGACCTGAACGGTGTTATGATATAACTAACACTAAAACCCCTAAGAATGATTACTTGAGAAAACATAAAATAAGATAACTAAAGCTTGACATACATCCACACCAACAAACCCCGGGATACGTGAGTAGGCAGTCTAGTCTCCGAGTCACTTATAACATCAATCACATCTCCCTAAGCCCAGGTGAGTTTTGTAGCCTCACATCTTTTTAACTTTTCACTCTAAATGCTTTACAAACCCTGTGAAGGGGATACATGCTACTTGCTTTACTTTAAACCGAATACAAGTCTTTTTCTTTGGTTGTTGCACGAGTAAACTATCTGCCACCACTACATAATTAAAATTCATGAATCTAATCGTTTGGGATATTTTACCCACGCGAATGCGAATATAGTTGATAGATCTATTGGAGTTTGACAACTCCCGTTGATACTACATCTTTCTGGATGGTATCAATAAGTACTATATTTGAACCCACTGAAGGATTAAGTTATCCTTCTTATCCCCTCATAGTTGGGTCTGCAGCCCCCATGACCCGGACTGTTAATGTGTGGTTCATGCGCTTAGTGCAACATACCCCTGTCTTCAGTATTGTACTGATCATACAATACTGACATATACAAATTGTTTAAATACGGTTTCTACTACTTTACATGGGTGTATAACAACTTAGCCCATGCTTTACTAAACTCGTATTTACTCTACTACTACTTAAACCTATGACTCTCACTCAACACCTAGTGTTGACTTTTTAAGCATGTATCCTAGGTATATAGCCGTTACGGAGCTATTGCAGGAAGCGACACAGAACTCGGAGGACTTTCAACCTTGTTATCATTCAAACACTATTTCACACTTAGATTTACGGGACCTCACCTTAATAAACCTCTGATATTTTTATGAATGATAACTTATTTATAAAAACGTCTCTTTTTGAGTCGTTTTCTATTATTGTGACTGTGATTCCATGAAGTAATACCCCAACCCTAAATCCGCTGCGAAACATAAAAATTGGGGTGTTACATTGATTCATGTTGACACAGCTATGGTCGAAAGGTCAAAATTAGATGAGGACATTTCTGGGATTCCAGTCGACCAAACTAAGTACCGAAGCATGATTGGATTCTTAATGTACCTTACTGCTAGCAGGCCAGATCTTCTATTTGTTGTATGCATGTGTGCTCGGTATCAATCCAAGCCTACCAAAAAGCACTTGGAAGCAGTCAAGAGGGTCTTAGGTATCTCCAAGGGACTATTCACATGGGCCTCTTGTATCCTAAAGACACAGCTATGGCTCTCACGGCTTACTCAGATGCTGACCATGCGGGGTGTCAAGATACACTTCGAAGTACATCAGGAGGTGCTCAATTTCTTGGAGACAAATTAGTCAGCTGGTCGTTTAAAAGGCAAATGAGTACGTCGATATCCTCCACAGAAGCAGAATACATTGCCATGTCTTCATGTTGTGCTCAAATCTTGTGGATGAGATATCAACTATCAGATTATGGCTTTGCTTACAACAAGATTCCGATGTATTGTGACAACAAAAGTGCCATTTCTCTTTGCTGCAACAACGTCCAGCACTCCAGATCAAAGCACAATGATATTCGACACCATTTCATCTGGGAACAAGTTGAAAAGGGGGTTGTGGAACTTTACTTCATGAGGAACGAGTTTTAGCTGGCGGATATCTTTACTAAGGCACTCCCGAGAGAATGATTTCAATTTATTCTCCCGCTACTTGGAATGAAGAGCCTTACGCCAGAAACACTTAAATGTCTTCAGGAAGAGAATGTGGAGTAATAGATTCGCTCCACATATCCTTGTATATATTTTAAAACCAAAAAGAAAATAAAAAATATAAAACCTACAAAAACCATAAAAATCTGAAAAACACAAAAATACCAAAAATAGTTCTTCATTAGGCATGTCTTCTGTTTATCGATAATATTTACGGTCCTAGAATTGTCATTCAGTAATGGCACGGGACTTTAAATTAAGCTCGAGCAGAAGTTATAATAAAAGGTTAAAACATGTCATAATGGCTTGCTATTACTTCAGATAGCAACCCGTTCTTATATATGGGGAAAGCATGTCGCCAATAAGACGGCTGTTCCTCTCACTGGGTGAAGTTCACCCGGGCACGGATTACTTTATATTCGTGTTTCCTCGATCTAATGTACGTTTCAGTGCATTATTTCTTGTATAAGAAGAGAAGTCTTCTTTACCTCACAAATTCTCTCTCAATGATTCATCAGGAGAGATTTTGCGATTCACAAGGTGGCAATTGGACTTAAATTTTCACAAATACTTGATGCTCAATGTAATGGCTACAACTCTTTAACAAGAAAACAGGTTATTAATTAAGGGGGGAGTATTTGTTCAAAATTTCTGCACCTTTCAAAAACTTTGTGCACCATCAGTAGCGTTCAGACACTCTCCCTCTTGGTTTGAGGGGGAGCCTCAGTTCGTTTTAGTATCAGTACATATTAAAATCCGACCACATTTTCTCCCATATTTTTCTCAATGTATTTAAATCAATTGGGATCAAAAAATCTCAAAAGATTTGAAATTTTTTGATCGGGGGAGAGAATGTGATTTAAATATGAAAATCTGATAAAAATGTGATGTTTTGGACATAAATATATGCTCTCCTATATGTGCCAAGCTCTTTTGTATAACAATGCACATATTAAGGGGGAGCAAAATGGCTAGTGGTGACTAAAAGGATTTGGCATCTCGTTTGAGCGTGACTCAGACTTAACCAATGAATTGACGAAAACTGTCATGAATCGAAATGACTTGTCTGAGTAGATTGTACCGTTTCGAGAAACCTTTTGTGAACATGATCTGGACGGGTAATAATTTCAAGCTGGTTAAATTAGTGATGTAAACGTGTCTCGAATGAGTCTTGTTCACTTAAGGTGGATCAATTCAAAAACTGCGAACTCTATCCAACATGTGCAAACTTTGAATTAAAACATATGTGCACATGTTAAGGGGGAGCATTTGAAAATTACAAAACTCTCAAAGTGTTAACAAAATGTGTTTCTTAAATCAAAAAACGCTTTGAGAGATTTTTCAAATATTTGGTTAACGGCAACATAGGATAGTCATGAAGTTATAAGGTGGCTAAGGTTAGGAAAACCGTCCTATGATCCGCCAGAGCCGGAGGGATCTACCCAAGGACAATACCGATTAGTAAGTATTAGAAAGTCCTTAGGTATGATTATGAAAAAAGGAGTAATATGAGAAAGAAGAAAGAAGGGGTTGAAGAATTAAAAAGAAATGTAATAAGAAAGGGTGAAAAGAAACAGCCCTCTAATTATTCAACCGTAGGGCAGGAACCGGGTTCAATTCATATGCTACTGGTAGTTACTAAGGTAAAACCGGTATTGAAGACAAGACGTCATGGACCCAGTGACGCACTGCACTAAACCTTCTAGCCACTCAAGTTCTCTCAAAAGAGCTTGTTTCATTCTCACGGGGAACCCTGCATATTCTATCGACCGCTCATTACGAGCCATGTTGATATTGAAACAGGAGACACCGCTCCAGTCTCCGACGACCAAATTATGCACTTATCGAGTCTAGAGCCACGAGATGTATCAAATGATCTCATAGGAACACGTGATACTTCTACCCTGGTTGTTCAACATTAAGGATACCAGTGGTAAACTTATGAGTCCTACGCAGATCTTAGCAATCTGCCAGAACATTTATGAGAGAAGTTACAAATTTAATTCTCAATTATTGAATGGAAATTCCTGCTAGGGTCAACATCAAACAGCCCTGAAAGTAGGTCACTTTGGTAATTCCTTGTGGATTACGCTTAGTGATCGTGGCGGTTTCAAAACAGACTACAGTCGTGGAGTGATCTCCAGCGACTCACCTAATCGTTGATCTACTTCGGTAGATCTTGTAAGCCCTTTCGAGGGTATCCGATTCAGGAACGGCCTTGGTAAGGATTAGAGAAAATTTTCACACTATGCTGTTAACAATCTCGAAATTCGAACCTGTAAGTACCGGAAGTCTTATTGCGAACTGTCTTATTGGTATGTGCTTATTCACATACCTTTTATTCACCATTTTCAGACCTTAAAAGACCAAGAACTAACGTTAAACGCCAAAGATATCGTGTTTTTGTGTTTGTGACTGTGCAGGAAAGGATATTGCAAAAACGACATAGAAATCAACCAAAAAGCCTAAAACGAGCACGAGATGTTGAAAAGAGTCTAAAAGCCGAGTCAAAGATGAAATTCACTTAAGAAAAGCCCGTGACGACGAATTTATCTCTTAAAGGCTCAAGAATATGAAAGAGACGCTTAATCGAAGTTCAAAGATAATTATCAAGATAAGCTTCCCAAATTCGAGCAAGTGATCACTTTTACATCTTTGAAGACCTTTTGAAATACACGTCAACACGAAGCCTCAAAGTTACAAGACGTTACATTTAGAAGTTTAGACGTTTATTAGTTTGGTAATGTAGTTTATGTGTGTTTTCTTGAGATGTAAATAGTCTAAGGGGGTAAAATGTACACGCAAGGCAACTTGAAATCCCCCCTAAGCAAGATAAATAACCCCATGGGTGCTTCATTTTGAGGCCTAGTCTTTAGTAGGTGTTAAGTAGTTTTTAGTTTTTCATTAAGTGTAAGTTTTATTTTTAATACAAGTTTTATTTTTCATGTCCTTATTTTCCCTAGCTTATTTTTCCACTTCATCTTAATCTTTCTTCTTAATCTTTACATTTTTGAGTTATCTTTTTATTGTTTTACATACATCTTAACTTTTACAAGACTTTTATAAAATTTCATCAACCTTTTGCATGTGTCTGTGTCGAATAAGATTAAAACTTAATTATGGGTTAGGGCTTGTGTTTGTGTGTCGTTAGCTTATTTACAAGCTTATTTGTTATTAAAAACTAGTTTTCTATTAGATGTTTTACAAGTTTTTGTGTTTAGAATTATTGTTTCACGTAAAAAATAGTTCCAGTACAAGTATTTTTTTTTTTTTTTTTTTGCGAGTACCAAATCTAGGGTTTAGCGAGTTTGGTGTCTTGTGTCTATTTTTTGCGAGTAAAGAATTTAGGTATTAGCGAGTATGGTGTTTGCTTAGATCTTTTTGCGAGTATCATTTTCATAGAATAGCGAGTATCAGTTTTATTTTTAGCGAGTATGGTTTAAGTGTATTTGCGAGTAAGGATGATTCGTTGTGTTTTAGTGTGCAAAACAACAAGTACACAAAAATATCAACAAAGTGGAGTCAAAGTTATCGTGAGTGACAACGAGACGTGGAGAAATACAAGTAAACCTTTTAGGAAAAAGATTACCTCGTAAACTCGTGCAATGTGATATTTGTGAGACCGGGAAGTGATTTCCCGAGTCGTACCCCAACGAGGTGTGAATGGAAAGCTTCGTGAAAGATCGAGATTAAAGACTTGTATGAAAGGTTGTGAGAGTTTATTTGGAATTGTTGTACGTTAAATTAACGAAAATGAAAATTAACTAACGAGGATGAAAATAAAATAACCTAAAGGGAACAAAAGGCAATTGGCAAACTAGGGGAATCCTAAAACACTACGGGAAACAAAGTTAGGAAAAGCAGGGAATCCTAAATCACAATTAAACAAATAAACGTGACGTTTATTTAAGATAAACGTCAACGTACAAATAAAAACGTGAAATTTTAGCTACGCAAGTCCTACGGGTTTGAAAACAATTTTCCTACGATTCTAATTATAAAAGAAAATTTTAGAAAAAAGAAAATTAAAAATTTAATAAAAATTCTATTTAATATGATTTTAAAACTATTTATCACCAATTAATTCAAAATAAATATTAAAACTAATAAAATAAATCTGCATTTTTTTTCTGAAAATTAAATTTAGCTAAAACAAAACTAATAAAAAAAAGGTTGGGAAAAGCAGTTTAGATAAGCCAAAATAAGCAGAAATTAAGTGATAAGCAAACTACCTACAAAGACTATATGAAACTTTTAAAGTATAAACATATAACAGAAAAGTCCCAAGGGCAAGTTGGTTTGTGTGTGGTGTGTTGTGTCTGATTTAGCCAAGAGGTCTGGGGTTCGAATCCCACCCCAGACTTTTTGGTGATTTTTTCTTTTTTTCTTTTTGCCAATTGATTTTAACAACAAAAACAACAAACTTTTTCAAAAAACAATATTACTGAAAAACTTTTAGCAAACAAGATTCAAATAACAAAAAAAAACAGTTGAGAAATTTGTTTTTGTTTCTATTTCAAAGCTGCCAAATCTCAGACTCACACAACCACTAAAGCCAATAAGCCAATTGAGCTTAAACACCACTAATGCAATCAAGAACAACAACAAACAGCAACAAACAACAACAAAATCAAGCAGAATCAAACATTAACTAACAAGAACAGAATCAACAATCTCAGCTTGACTGAACCAAACAACAACAACAGCAAAAAATGGCAAAACTAAGGCCAAAGATAAGCCACAAAATAAGCTCTAAATGGAAATCTAAAAACACACAAATGTGAACAGCCTGGGTGGGTGTCCAAAACAGCAAAAACCACATCTTATGGTCAAAAATTGACCAGTCTATGCCCCAATGAAAATGGGTCAAAACTGGAAACAGGGGAAGCTATGGCCAGTCTCACATGTTCAAGGCTAAATTTAAGCAAGCAAATGAGGTTCAAATTAAAATTTTCTTTTTGATCATGAAAGATCAGCAACCATAGAACACTAATCATTAACTCTTATCCACTTTCATTCAATATCGAGTTCTAGAAATGGAATAGAAATCTGTCCCATTTTAACTAATTGGAATTTTTTTGACTTTTTCACTAATTTGCAAAGTTGACTAATTTGAGATTCAGATTGATCCTAGTGTACTGAATGTGTTGCATTACATTGGAATGAAGCTAGAACAAGGTAGGTTGACAACTTATAAACCTATAATGAGGATTTGGACATCAAAGGATCTCACAGATTACAGATTCAAGAGATGTAAGATCAATTTTTGACTTTTAACCTATAACTACTAATGTAAAGGCTGAATTGGACTCAATTCAGCCTAGTAGTGATGCCTAGATGGTTATCAACTAATAACAACAACAATAGAGCAGTACAACCACTTAATCCAAACACCCTTATATGCAACAGATTTCATAATTTAAAAAGCTAACTACAGAATTGATCAATGAAACCACTAAATTAATTTATACTAACATAAGACAAGCATGCACTAACCAAATTAAACAACAAACAACTACTGAGTCTTCTGATTAAAGATTATGCAAAAAGAAAAATATACAAAAATCTTACAAGTTTCGTCCACAGTATGAACAATGGGTGAACAAGGACCAAAATCAGTAACCTAACACTCCCCATGGAGTACTAAACCAGACCATTCATCCTTGCTTCCTTCTGCTTCAACAAGTCTACCATTTTTTATCTTTTCTTTTATATTTTCCTTGAATTTTCTTATTTTTTTTTTCTTTTTTGATTTTTCTTGATTCAAGACTTAGAAAGGTTTACAAATACTCATAAAAGATTCTGAGAATGAGTTGGAGCACAAACGAGGTGAGTAACAAAACTTTGCAGGAAATGAGAACTTAAAGTGAAATTGGAAATTTCTTGAAAACTAAATATTACTGAAATTCAAATGAAGTAACATGATTACAATTTAAAACTAAACATAAGTGAAAAGAAATACAAGGAAATTGGATACCATGGAAGGCTACAATGGTCCTATATTTATACTACTAGTCGAATGGGGTCCTTCACTCTTGCTTGTGCTTGTTTTCTGAGAAGTAACAGTCCATTTCTCATCCTTGTGCTTTCCTAAGTAAATCCCAGCTGTTGGATTAAAGTATGGGTGATCCTGACCCTTAATTGATTTTTGGCGGGAAAGTTCTTGTGTAACTTTGGATTGCCAGAGTGTAAATTTGGGGTTAGGTACAAGTTTGTGAGAAGAAATGGGATTGGGAATTGCAATTTGGTGGTGCTTTTGATGTGGTATGGAGTGTTGCAGAAGTGATGGTGGGGAAAGGTTGTTTATCCAGTGAGTAAGCGGGGTGAGGGAGAAGAGGTGAAGTTGACCGGTGTTTGACCAAATTTTTGGTTAAATAAAAAGAAACGGGGTGGATTGTTTTTATTAGTGGGGTTGGGTTACTAGGCTAGGTAAAGAATTGGGCTGGAAGTGGTAGTGGGTTAGGATAGTGTAGGATTATTGATGGGTTTTAGATATAGGTTTAGTAGATTGGTGATGGTATTGGGTTAGGATTAGGATTTTAGATTAGTAAAAGTAATATGGGCTGACTTGGCCCATTAAGTGGGGTCGGGTCGGCCCATAAAATTTTGTTTCGGGTTCGGTTTTCCAATCTCATCCCCATGTCCTATCCCGGGTTTGACTCTGATCCGCCATAAAAATCCAAAATGCACAGCTGTTATCGATCTGATTCCAAAAATGCTCGTTTTCACACTGTTTTCAATCCTTTGTACCTGAAATACACAAAAACACACTCCAAGGATATTTGTGACATTAGTTGACCGTTTTTAAGTGTTTTTGATCATTTTGGTTCGAAAAATGGAAGAAAAGATATGTGTAAAATGACACATATCA
>LBNU01007039.1:111416-142154 GCA_014162995.1 Artemisia annua
AAAACAAGAGAAGAGACGTGATTGGCCATTAAGTGGGGTCGGTCGGCCATAAAAATTTTGTTTCGGGTTCGGTTTTCCATCTCATCCCCGATGTCCTATCCCGGGTTTGACTCTGATCGCATTAAAGAATCCAAAATGCACAGCTGTTATCGATCCTGATTCCAAAAATGCTCGTTTTCACATGTTTTCAATCCTTTGTACCATGAAATACACAAAACACACTGCCAATGATATTTGTGAACATTAGTTGCCGGTTTTTAAGTGTTTTTGATCATTTTGGTTCGAAAAAAATGGAAGAAAAGATATGTGTAGAAATGACACATATCAAAGGATTTCGAATATTGCGAGTATCATCTTCATAATATTGCGAGTATCATCTTATAATAGCGAGTATGCTATTCTAGTTGCTAGTATCAATCTTGGCAACTCCTTTTTGCGAGTATGGTTTGATTCTTGTTGCGAGTATCAAGTTTTAGTTGCGAGTTTCAAGTCCTTTTTTTGTGTCAAGTTAAATTTAGTTTAAGTGTGAGTCTCATTTGTTTCTTAAGCCGGGTTAGGCTTTTATTTTCCTCATCGTTTCATCGAGTGAGGGTTTTGTTTAGTTCATTCCTAAACGAAACTCCGCCGAATTTTCTAAAAATTTATTTAACTTAGTTTATTTATTTGTCAACTTAGTCGTTAAATCTTTTTAAAGTTTTACATTTACGTTTATAATAGTTAACTTTCTCTTAGTTTATTAAAACTTAAAAATCCAAAAACATTTTTACTTTTTAGTTTAACTTTTCTTTTCTTTATAGAGTTAATCCTTAATCGTTTTCGTTAATCACTAAAACAAAAATCCAAAAATATCTTTGTTATTTCCTTCTTTTATCATTCGCAATTTTAATTTCACTTCTCTTAAGTTTAGTCTAGTTTTATGATTACTTTACTTATTAAACTTATTTCTCTTAAACACGTTTGTACTTACATTAAGTTTAAAACAAATTTTCGTAGTGTAAACAAAAACCAAATCTCATATTTCAAACTTATTCATCTCACATAACTCACGACTCGAGTGACAAGATCAATTCAACCCTCCGTGTTTAAGCTTCACCGCTTGATTCTGCCACGATCACTTATACAGGAATCTTTGGCGAATTGCAATTGATTGCAGAAAAGATGTCGATCCATCACCTCATGCTCACACTTCATCAACAAGCTCAAAAAAATCATGATAATTAAAAAGGCCTTCAACAATGCTTCCGTAACTCTGATGCTGAAAAATCATGATATAGAAAAGTGTGAGCATGGCGCTACAAAGATCACAACATCACATGGAGACTATGCTGATGAAAGATGACTTGGAGACACTCATTGGATGATGAACTTCAAGAATACTCAAAGATCATCCAAAACAAAAGAACGGTCATCAAAAGTACACTACTGAAGGCACAAAGTTTTTATGACTATGAAGAATCAATGTCTACGAGCTACGAAGTTAACTTCAAGATTAGAATGCTAGAATTAAATTTGTAATTTCCGGGGTGACCTCCCTTAGGGGGAGATTGTTAGGAATATAAATATTCATATAAAAAGACTCGGTCACCCCGAGTATTATTTAGCATTAATTAGCTCGTAGTACTTATCATATTAGAATAGATTACGTTTCACCATGGTGTCGGGTCGGGACTTTACCCACTATCAGCCCGAACCATAGCCTACTAGAGGCGTTTATTGTGTAAGTATAAATACCCTATCCCACCAAGGGAGAGAGTTGGACCTTTCACTTGCAATCTAACATTTATCAAGTTTCTCTCAAAGGCTCCCAACTCTTCCACTTTCTCTCTCTAACTTCTCTCTAGAATACTTACATAAATTCGAACCATATACACATATACCATACAAATTTATGTTATGAGTTAGTTACAAAGGAGTAAACCCGTTACGTGATTAGCAAAGACATAAAGATTATAGCCATTTGAATGTTTTAATTTGATGGTTAGCAGAAATATTACTCTCCTAGGTTTGAGAAAAACATTTGGGCTTAGCTAAAGGCTTTTTAGAAAACATTTTTGAGTTGGTGTTTTGTAAAACGGGAGGAGGTATTTTGGTCATCTATCTAAGTCCCAATCTTGTTGTGAGTTTGGTCGGGTAAAAGGAAAGCTAACATAGAAAAACGGAATGCGCCCTTAACAGAATCTCGGGCGCTGGATTTCGCGCATCAGTGCGCAAGCCTAGCGCGCCAGGTCTGGTGCCCTATCCATTCTTAGATTGGAGATCTCCTTCTTCCTTTTCCATGGCCTTTTCATTCAACTAAATCAGAGTTTGGACGAAGAAGTTATTACCAAAATACTAAAGCAGTTTCTAAGGTCATCAGATAAACTTGATTTCTTCTTTTGGCTTTGTTTCTTCACTTGATTCTCTTCTAAGGCACGTATACAGCGTATCCCCCTCCAAATTTACTTATTAGATCATATCGCCACGCCTGTTTCATATGTTTTTGGTTTAAGCTTTCAATAGCAATTTTAAGTGTTTCCTAATATAGTTGTCATCATTAAAACATAAACGAGACTTTAGACATCATTTGAACCAACATAGTCCTCTAATCCCTAAAAGCTTCCCTCTCCTCCCTCTTTAGTCGACCGATCGGCCAAAACCAAAATGGTCGAAACACTTTTGGTCGATTCCCTAAAAGCGGACTACTAGTCGACTATCCTTAATTGTCCTGTAGTCTATTAGGCTTTACCCGAAACCAACTTGCATATGTTCGTAGTCCTAGTACTACCTGTACAGTTCCGGTAGTTACCTGACGCAATCCAAGTGGTGGTTTTCTCCAGAAACCCTAGAAGAGTTCGTGAAGCATCAAGATCAAGAAGAAGGAGTTCCGTGAAGCTGTAGAAAGGTCAAGGAGCTTACGCAGTGCAAGATAAATGAGTAAGTATTCCTAAACAGCCTTCTTACATGTTACTTATGTTATATCCCTGATTAGGAAATATGACTAATTAAGGTTTTGGCTGCATGACCTTTCTGTTTTTATTTTCCGTTGTGCATGTTTTATATAGGTAATGTGGGTGACCACCAAACCACTACAGTGACCACATGTGGTCGCAATAGGTCGTCCCTATAGGTTGCGGTCAACGAGTCAATAAGTCAAAAAGTCAAGGTCAAGGTGAAGTCAATGATACTTATAGCGACGACATGTCGTCGCTATAGATTTGTCATAAACGTTTAGCTAGAAAGTCAAAACATCAAAATAGTTAAATCAAACACGTAGTCACTATAAGTTAAATAGGTCATCACTAAAACTTATAGCGACGGTTACAAAGGCGGACTTTATTGAGTCTAGCTATGTGTCGTCGTTATAACTTATAGCGACGCATATCTGCGTCTTCGCTATAAGTAGAAAATGCCGTAGTGAAGTCGGTTCTTTAAAGAAATGCATAAATGAAAAGGATGAGAATAATCGGGACAGTTTTTGTAAAAATTTTCCATCTTCAAAGTTCTCAAACCTTAGAAATAAATAGAATAATTATCAAATATCAGCGTTACCGATGGATATCTAGAAACAGGGTTTCGAATTATTTATAGTTTTATACTACTATCATTCTCCACGTTTACATTCAGGATGAGAAAATATTTGTTTTCTAAGACTCTTGGCATGTTGGTCACGCAACTTAATTACTATATTGGGTTACTATATTGGGTAGGCTTTAGGTAGTGTTTAATCTTGGCTTACATGCTATTTTCATATAAATGAATAGTTTGATGTTAACTGCTTGAGAGAGATAGGTTCATGAACAAGAACAATTCCCAAAATACATGGAGCAAAGTTCTTGACCACTGAGAATAATATACTTGACGGATCTCTTGACTTGCTTTACATTACGTCCATATTGGCCACTCTCTAAGGGCATTTTTTCAGCTCCAAATATGTCTAATCAACTCACAATCTCTTATCAAATTCGTATCCTTAGACTAAAAGTCAACAGGTATTGTTTTCTGAATAAATACAAAAAAGCTGAACGGAGTATATAACTACTAGTCACTAACTAGCTAGGTTAAGTTTGCTTGGTGCACTAGCGGGAAAGCATTCGGGAGAGGCCCCTTTCAGCGGGAAATAAGCAAGAACCCACACTTCACTTTGTGGCAAATACAATTTTTTTTTCCCTTTTCGGCATTGTATTCCCGCGAGGTTTTAAAGAGAGAGAAAACCATTTTTTATTTTGTGCGATGGTGTATCGTGTGATGTATTGGGGTATTTTAAGGGTGGAGAGCGTGGTCGAAGGTTTTCCCTCAGCATATCAGCTCCATGTAAAAAATACTTCTTTTATCATTTCTCTCAACTTTTCTTCAACAATTGCAGCACCTTCTCTCTATTCAATTAATTATTTTATATTTTTCACTATTTAAAAATACCCCATAAATACAAATATTCACATACTACAACCAATAAACAATCTCTTTCTTTAAAAGTATATTTTCTCTCTCTTTTATGTTTCGGGACTTGACTCCTGTAAAATAAAAAATAATAAAAATAATAATAAAACGAATAAAAAAATGATTTTGGTGTGATGTGAGGGGTGGTGTTTAGCCTTTTTCTTGCTCACTTGGCAGTGGTCCTTGATCGTTTCCCGCTACACACCCTATGCACTAATAATGAAAAACGGATAAAAAAATTGAATGGAAAATAAAGAAGTTGTTGCTTGGGTTGAGGGAAACGAGAAAAGGTGATAAATTGGTGATGCTGAAGTGGCGAGGGAAACCCCTCACCACACCGTACACCTAAGAGCTTGATGTATAGTTGGTGACGTCGTGTTGTTGTCTTGGGAAAAGTGTTGTCACATTAGCACGTTTTCCCATAACACCAGAATCCACAACAACACAAAAAACACCCCTCATTCATATAATACCAGAATCTGGTGCAATAGTACACCCCTAGAACCAACATTTTTTTTAAATAAAACAACACATTTAGCTAATATTAAAATTTCATTAATAAAAAAAGCATTAAAAAAGTAGACAAATTATTAAAACAAAAACAAAAAACAAAAAACAAAAAAAAAANTAACACCAGAATCCACAACAACACAAAAAACACCCCTCATTCATATAATACCAGAATCTGGTGCAATAGTACACCCCTAGAACCAACATTTTTTTTAAATAAAACAACACATTTAGCTAATATTAAAATTTCATTAATAAAAAAAGCATTAAAAAAGTAGACAAATTATTAAAACAAAAACAAAAAACAAAAAACAAAAAAAAAAAAAAAAAAAAAAAAAAAAAAAAAAAAAAAAAAAAAAAAAAAAAAAAAAAAAAAAAAAAAAAAAAAAAAACGCGAGTACATGAACTAAACTAGCATCATTCAAAATATTGGGCCCGAATTTGGTCTTTAAGCTCCTCTACTCTAGCTGCGTCTGCCAGATTCATCGTGCTTGTGTCCATTTCAAGCATCTTCAAGTACTCATTCCTTTTCTGAGATTTGAAAACTTCAACTCTCGCCATAGTCTCGCGCTGCATTCGTTCTATCTTCACCTCACGGTTTAAAGCCAATTGTTGTTGCACAAATTCTTGAAACTTGTCTTGTGAACCGGAAGTGGCGGATGAGTTTCTAGATCGTTGACTTTTAAACAATCATTCTTTGTTGGGTAGACGCAACAAAGCATCATCTCCGAAAAGCTCGGGTTTTTCGGTTGGTCGTCCTTGGTTTCTTCTTGCTTGTGTCAAATCTAGATTTTTCCATTTGTATTTGTCTCTCAAAAAAACCCAAGCGCTTTTGTGAAGAAAATCTTTCCCTCAATGTATTTATACAAAATTTGAACCTGGGTCAACTAATCTTTATCATTCTCGCTGCTAAGAGACTTGGTTTGGTCGACAAGCGAGTTAAACTTCCCGACTTCTCGGTTCATTGTAGTCCATTTTTCCGTCAACATGTTCTTGTTACGCTCTTTCAAACCAGTAGCTTGCGCATTGTATTTGTCGAGAAATTTGTACCAAGACGTGTCATTGTTTTGGTCGTTCCCAACTTGCGCATCCTCGGAAATTTGTATGTAACTTTCCGCCAAAATTAACTCTTCCTTTTGTGTCCAAAACGAACGATCTCTTATCCCGAGGTTTCTTGGCTTTGGCCTTGCAACGTTTTTGTACATATTTTTTGCTGGATAAAATCTATTAAGAAGAAAACATGTTTTAGGAATTGTGACATGTTGACTTTAGACTTGCCTGGGTTCTTGTAACTTGATCTTATGCTTTTCTCAATTTCGGATTTGGACAAGGAAACTTGAGGCTAAATAATGAAAATGCTAGTATTCAAAGTTTAATACATTTGATCAAGGTGTTATTATTGATGCATTAAGTTACCATCTGAACTACCGAGAATGATTAGTTTTTTGTGTCCCTCTTTTATTCTTGTTAACATCGTCCCTGTATTTAAAAAGCATAATAGTTTTGTACTATGTTCAATATATTGCACGTTCACATAAAGTCCTAGATGAATGCAGAGACCACACACTATCTTTAACTTAATGTCACATCCTTATCACATCATTACGTGAGCGATATTGCTTTAATTTCGAGCCAATGAATCCAGCTCTCAACATGAACCCATAGATCATATTATGCTCTTTTTTAATTCTTATCAAAATAAATTTTAACATCGACTATAGTTTTTGGTCATCTTGCCGATGCTATTTTTCAGCAACCGTACGTCCAGAGGGAATTTATTCTTTTTTATGTTTAAACAGGTACAAATGTACAATAGTGTATTTCAAGAACTAAACTAAAAAGAAAAAGTAAGTGTTTACTTTTAATTTGATCAACATTGGAATAGAATTTCGCATAAGCATGTATGTAATGTAAGCCATAATAGATCAGCTTGGCTGACTATGTAAAAGGTATAACATTCACTACTACAAAAAAACATCATAGAGCCCTGTTAGAAAGGCTCATAAAGTCCGGTTATACATAAGGGCTCAAAGGGGTGGAAAGAAAAAAAGGAAGTTGCTATGCCATATTTCCAGATGGACTGAGCTGCTTATTTGCGGAGACAGTTGAAGAAGTCCACTACTGATGTGAGTTGGGGTGCATGACTTTAATTTCTCGCGCCCTCGTGCCCATCCTGTTTTTGAATTCTCCTCAACCTACCAAGAAACAGTAACCTTAGACTGACCCAGTAGCTTTTGAATCAACTAAAACCTTTTTTTTTTTGAAAAGCGAATCAACTAAAACCTTGATAGTCAAGTTATTAGTAGCCTACAACATGAGAATTATAAGCTGCTCATCGTACAATCTAAACTCTTTGATCAATCAAAACTTTGGTTGTTGTACTGAAGTTCTAGTTAATACGTGCTGTAAATCGCCTTAGTAATCTAAAAAGAGAGAATTAACACGAAAGAAGATTCGTGAGATTACATAGAGAATATCAGGGAAATGATTCTCATTCTAAAATAAGAAATGCTAACAAATAATGACCTCCAAAAAGACATTTAAAAGAAGCTAACAAGCTACTACTCCAGAAAGTTTTCCTGGCACTAGCTTTTCTAGTTAATTAGTCGGAACACGTGTTTATACGTTCTTGTTAGATGGTTCTTCTGCGAGCGTAAAACTTTACTTGTGTCAGTTGTGTGCAGGACTACCAGTTGCGAGGAAATTAGAGTGAATATATAACAAATCCCATATTATCAGTAGAGTTCCTAATATTAGGCCTTGAATCCCTTATTGTTGCCAAGATAGTTTCCTCAAGACTTCGTCATCGTGAAAAACAAAAACCTAGTGGTTTTTATTAAAGTACAGAAAAGAGTCTTTCAATTTGGTTAATACGTCTTTATTAGAGTAATCCACGAGCTTACCCAAGTTTTTGAAGGGTGAAGTGTTATCTGGTATCATCTGTATAGTATCTAGAACAAAATCACCTATACTGCATGAAACAATAACAAGAACAATAACCAGGTGGTCTGATAATATATGCTTTCAACAATATACATAACCAGTAAAACATGCTAGCTAATCACCAGTTGGTCTGATAGTATACACATCTACATTGACCGAGTTATACGTGCAACTCAGATGTGAAGTTGGTACAGTATGCAGAGCAAATTATTACTTAATTGGTCTCAAAGAGAACATGATCAAAAGAGTAGCTAAACCATAAATGAGTACATGGCTTTTCAAAACAAGACACTATACAAGTAGTATCTTAAATCCTACTCAGGTAACTTAATAAACAAACGCATAATTATCATCAATTTCATTCCAATCCTTTTAATATTAATGACACTAAAGTATAAAACACTGGCAGAGAAAATAAATTATTCTAAGTGTGGGCAAAACATAAGGTAATAAACGTGTATATTATTTGTAAAGCACCCTTTTAATAATTTAAACATACTCATACAAGCAAACCCGAGCTGCAAACCCCAAAACCGACCAATTGCAACTGTTATAACTTTTAAGGCCATTAGTTGTAGTACTCTTTGTTGTGTATGTTGGACCTTGTAATTGTACAAGTCTTGTATTATGAAGATAATGATAGATGAAGGACCATTTATGTTAAGTATAAAGTTTATAACCGAAAAGTAGTTATTTCGGTTGGTAGTTAAAGTTAGTTATTTTCTGTAAATAGGAAAAGGGTGTGTTGTTTGGTTGCATCCATTCGAACAGACATGACCATTGGGTCATACCCTTTCGGTGTCTATATATAGCCGAATACATGTAATCAGGAATAGTGTGTCGAATAATACAAATGTAACAGATTTACGTTGTTCATATAATAGAATCAATCTTGTCAATCTTGTGTTTACAAAACCTGTCGAATAAACCTGTGAAAGTGCAATCGAGACTCTATAGTGTATTCTTCTATTCAGCCTTCTGCTACATATATAACTATGATATAAGAATAAGAATATTCACTATAAGAGTCAAAACACATACTTATTTCACAAGGATCAGCGGGTCACTGCAGGAGTAAAATTGCAGAAAGAATCCAGCACGGATCATTAACGGATCCAAGGAAATTGATGCTGGATAAACGTTCTATTTCACTGAGACCTTCCATCGTAAAACCCCCAGGATTTGATGCAGACACAACGCTGCATATTGGCAGTGATCCACAGCAACGTAATGCCATTGGTGTTAGACAGAAAACATAAGATCAGTAGCCCATCATCATAGGGTAAAGAGGGACTTCATGGTGTTTTGTGTGAATGTTTTTGCGTGTCTTTTTGGTGAGTAAGAACAACCATTAAAACCCCTTTTATAGCTGAGTAAAAGTGGTAGTAGATGGTGATCAAAGTGATCAGTTAAGATCACGATCCTCCTGCTACTAATCAGCTACATGGAAGACAGTTTCAATTATTATTGCTTACCAAGTCAACCATGTGGGCTTTAATCACTTGGGCCTTTATCACCACTCACACACACAAAACAAGTACCACATTATAGAATATGTAACTCGTATAATCTCACTATCAGCGCCGCTTTACCAACACATCTTAAGAAATTCGATGAATCAATTTCCAGTTCTTCCTCCCATTACGAAGGAAGCAATTCTTTCGCTAAACAATGGATCAGTGACTTTTGAGCAAGCCCGAGCTTTGTTTGATGTTGATTTGTCGGACTTTAAAGCAAAGCTGGTGCAAAAAAACATCTTTGTTTGGAATGAGGTTAACGGACCAGTAAGGATTCATGGGGGTGATTATTCAATAACTATTGTTATCAAGGGAATACCCGAGTGTTATGTTGTGCATGGTACTGATCCTTTTGAAAATGTTATCGGTATGATTGAGGGGAACTTGGGCTGTCTCCTGAATGTTACGCACTAACGGCCTGTTGTAGCATGTTAGTTCAATTGTAAACGTTTAAGAATACTTCTCAACACCTTCATGTGTTCTGTGAACAAGATAGAGGAGATAACTAATAAACATATTTATGACAACATGCGTTATCAATAAATTAAACCTTAAATAAGTGAATATGAACAGGAATGTTACCATAACATATCATGATGTTCCAGTAAGATCAGCAGCATTTTACCTTTACCAACGACGCAATAGCAACACGGTATCACATGACTATTAAAACAGAAACCACGTAAAGAGTCTAGCACGTGAAGACATTCACTGTACTTAAAGGATTTATACGTGCTCTATACGTTGTGAGCCTCGATACGTAAACCCCCAGGATTGATGCAGACTCGTATTGCGTTCGGCCAGCGAACAAACAGAATACAATGTAATGGCGGTAGAGAAAACAATTGTTGGCAAGAGGATGAAATAAACAACAGTTTTTCAATCCTTTATTCATATATTTTGTGTATGTTTTGTTTAAGTTTTTCTCTTACTGAAAACACATATATGATAGAGCTGTTTATTGAGAAGAAAGGAAGATCATGGTGATCAGCCATGATCACATCTCACATTCTCACCCCAAAATTAGGAGCTTCAAGCGATGGTTTCAACTATATAAGTTGACATCCTATCACCCACATCCCTCATTTTTCTCGTTGACTAGTTAAGCCACTAACACACAATTCAAGCTAAGTGGTTCATGCTTCGACAGGTTGTACCATTAGCTACACAACTTGCACATTTATATCATGCATTAAGTGATTATACTTTATGCTTCACAAATTAAACTTGCCAACCTTCATTATAGTTCCAACATAACCTACTTGTTGGCCCAATTTACGGATCTTTAAATCAACGATATACCCAAAAAAAAAATACGAAATAATCTCTATTTCTATAAAAGTGTTAAATAATCTCTATTTTCTATATAAGTGTTATCATTCTGTAATTACATAATTTAGTCTATATATAAGAAATGAAAAGGTATGAAATAAAGGGTTGTGTTGGTTCGGGTGGATGTGTTCGACCCAACAGTTGTGTCGCTTCATTTGTAACTGCCATTTGACAGTTATTTCTGAGAGTTGACTTTTTAATATGGTTGACATTGACTTCGGGTTTGACTTTAGTTATGGGTAGATTGGGATTAACCCAATATTCTCCCCCTTAATCACAATCGCTGCGACGTAGATCTTTAAGTCTTTCGTAGTCGTCTCTGTTTTGCTTCCTTTAACATTTGCTGCAATATTGATCGAATTTTGGAATCTCGTGCACTCCCTGCTATCTTTTGCGATGTTTGCACTCTCTGCTGTTTCTGCACTCTCTGCTATTTCTGCAATCTCTGCTATTTCTGTACTCTCTACGGTTTCTCATTGTATCATTTCTCTTCAGTTATAGTTGCCATAAGCAACATTGGCTCTAAGTCTTCTTCAATAAAATTGGATTGTTCTCTGACTTGATTCTTGCGTTTATTTTGACATTCATATGCATAATGTCCAAGTTTGTGACATCGGTAGCATGTGACTTGAGATTTGTCTCTTGTATCTTCTTCAAAAGACGCTCGTTCTTCCTTTTTAGATTGATAATTGTTCTGGTCTTGTTCTCGGACTCGAGAATGGTTAGATCTTCCTTGACCATATTCTCTAAAAGGTTTTTCTTGTCATTCATATCGTGTGTGCATCAAACTCTCTTGATTGTACACTTGTTTATCTTTCTTAAACTTAATCCTTTCTTCATAGGTCTTAAGTCTCCCTATTGCTTCTTCCAGCGTCATAGTACTTAGGTCGGAATATTGTTCTATAGATGCAAATATTTGCAGATACCTATCTGGTACAGCATTTAGTAATTTCCTAACTAAGGTTTGATCTTCTATTTCGTGTCCTAGAGTAGCGGCTTTGTTTACAAGAGTTGTGAGTTTTCCTGTAAAGGAGTCGATTGTTTCGTCTTCCTTTATATGTAACAACTCAAGTTCAGATCTGAGTGTTTGAAGTATGGCTTGTTTAACTCTATCTTCGCCTAAATGTCTAATCTTTAAAGCATCCCATATGGCTTTAGGGGTTTTGTGCTTTGTTATTTGAAGCAATTGATCTTCGGGTAAGCCTTGGTAAAGGTATGCAATAGCGGTTTTCTCCTTTTTCTTATCGGATTTAGTTGTATCTAACGGCTCTATTGTTTCCCATAACCCATTTGCTTCTAAAATGATTTGCATTCGAATTGCCCATGATGAGTAATTCGCAGGTTTTAATATCGGGCATTGGAATTGAGGGGTAGTATTAGGTATACTAACCTCCTTATTTCCATCTCCACCATCTTTAGTCATTTCTTAATGAAAATGACAAGTTAATCTCCTAAAAATTCTAACACTGGGTGTGTTAAAAGAAATCTAGTGTGCTTCTAATGTTTTGTGTCTAAAAATGACAAGCAAAACTCTATAGGACTAGTTTTAATCCAAAAACTATCTTCGGAGATTTTATATATATAAAAATGAAATAAACCTAAGGTTAATTACTCCTTAAAAGTTATCCCTAAATATAATAAGCAATGTAATCACTAGGTTATTATATTTCTAACAATCCTTGAAAAAATACTAACTTAAAAATAAGGAAGTAACTTATTTAAAATAAAAATTATACAATATATATCAAAAATTTAATATATACTATATAAAAAACGAAAGTGGAAGGGTGTTTTTGCAAGTTTTTGGAACCTGATGGGTTAGAATAACCCGTAGCCTTTTTTGGTGGTTCCTTGGTGATGCCCTATTAACCCTTTGCGCCTCTTTTTTGATTCTCTCTTCCTCTGAGATAGAAAACGTCTCTCCCTTTTGAGACTTAGACCCTTTCTTCTGTAATTCTTGGTGGTTGACCACCGATTTATATGGCTTGGTTAACCTTTTCTTCACCACGGTTGGTGTGTTCCTCTCGAACGCTTGTAATCCTTTCTTATGCGAAACTAGGGTTTCGTCAGTTTTGGGGATCTTTTGAAACGTGTATATGATGGTCTTTATGAATCAATTGAATCAAGTGGCGATTCAATTAAGGGTGCTCGGTTTGATTCTTCGAAACAGGTGTGTTTGTTCCTTATTTTCAATCAATTCGATTTCTGCCCCTTGATAACTTTTGTGTTATATGGTATTTGGTATTGGCTTTACTTGTTTTTGAATCGAATGGTTTTGGATTTGCAACTGTATCCAACCTTTTGATGCCGGTTAATTTGATCACTGTGTGATTAAAAACCTTGGTGACAAAATTGGATTCTCTTGATGGGATTCAAGAAAACACACTGAAAAAAAATGATATCTTTTGATTTTTTTGTGTGTTCGAATGGTTTGCAAAAAAAGTTTACTGAAAAAAAAAATGTTTTCGATTCAAAACAGGGATGAAAAGCCTTGGTATATGATGATTTTGGCTCTGATACAAATTGTTGGCCCAATTTACGGATCTTTAAATCAACGATATACCAAAAAAAATATGAAATAATCTCTATTTCTATAAAAGTGTTAAATAATCTCTATTTTCTATATAAGTGTTATCATTCTGTAATTACATAATTTAGTCTATATATAAGAAATGAAAAGGTATGAAATAAAGGGTTGTGTTGGTTCGGGTGGATGTGTTCGACCCAACAGTTGTGTCGCTTCATTTGTAACTGCCATTTGACAGTTATTTCTGAGAGTTGACTTTTTAATATGGTTGACTTTGACTTCGGGTTTGAATTTAGTTATGGGTAGATTGGGATTAACCCAATACTACTATCTTCCGCCATTTGGGAATGTTTTGCTCAAGACTGATCGTGATTGGTACTTTGCGGTTGAGTTTTTCAAGGAGTTGGGTTATCATGTGTATTTAGAATTAGAGATCTTTCCATCCGGCTAGACCTCTGATGTGGATGCTTCTGATGAGGAAATGATGCTGATGCAAGATTCAATATGTTGTTTTTAACACCTACATTTTATGCATGGTTGTCGGTGGTGAATGCTTTTTAAATTTGCATGCTCGTTGTTTTTGGTTATGAACTTTGTTAGTAGGACAAGAAGGTACTATTTGTTTATGTTTGCATTATTGGATATCGTTCCTTTTGTGCACGGTACCTGTTTATTAACCTTTTTAGAATATGTAACTGGGAGTGTGAACACCAAGCACTTACATAGAACCCCCCACCATTCTCTCAAACTCTATCGTTGGATTTAACAACTATGAACTCATTAAATTTTCACTCCTACATCAATATAGGATAATGAAAACTTCCAACCTCATCATTATTTCCAACACTCTTTGGCACACAAATTTTTTCTTACATCCAGAGATCATATGATATTATTTGTTGAGTTTTGTTAAGCAAGCCAGTTGAATTTGTTACATTCATTAGACGCCCCCAATCCATGTAGTCTTCTGTGTTCTTACTTCAGCCTTAAACAAAGCGAAATATATATATTTAACGAAAAGCATATCATATGCCATCCCATATTTGTGCTCATTACCCATAAAACCATAAACATAGTTCTACAGCAGTTCTACTTGCAGCAGTCGATCGAGAGACTTCTCTTAATCATATAAGACTAAGGGGAAAAAGGGATCAATTGTTAGAGGACTGACAACACAACATAGGAAACAGTAAAGGTGCCAATCTTAAACTAATTACTACCAATAATTAACTACCGATTCGGGTTGTCTTTTATCTTGAGCGGGTTAAAGCAAAGTATTGAACTACCCAGGGAGTTGGTTCAGGGTTGCTGAAAATCTATGTTCAATGCATACAACATCCTACATTGCCCTATATATATTACATGATTTAGATGCCATGTAACAAAAATGTTTTTGTTGTAATCACAAAATTGCATCACTAATAGGGTTTGTGGAGGGGCCAACCCAACCACCACTATGTTCCCCCCTTAAACCACCACCGTCAAGATGTTACCATCTTAAGCATTAACCAATACAGATCCTTCTGTTCATCATTAATTAACGGTAACAATAATAACAAAGTAACAGAGTTATTGAAAATAGAAGAAGTTGAGAAGATATTAAAAGACGCAAGAGCTGATGACGACAAAATTATTCCAGTTAATAAAAAGAAATGAGTTTACTAGTTTTGTTGTTGTGGCTACTGGTAAGTCTCAACAGCATGTTCGTAATATTGCTCAAGCCCTGATTTACAAGGTACTAACTACTAACTGCCACTTTTTTACTCTTTTATTTTACTCATTAGGTTAATGTGTAGTACTGATAGATTTATTTAGTATCATGTAATTCTATAAACAAATAAATAAGGGGGTGTTTGTTTCGGCTTATATAGCCGGCTTACGTCTTATTTGATTTTTTGCTTATGTTTCATAAGCTCAATTTTTATAGCTTATTTTGAAACTTTTCGACTTATATAAGTTCATTATGATGTAATAAACAAACACAAACAACTGCGACACTGTGTTACCGAACACTTTTAATAAACAAACACAAACAACTAGTGCTACTGCTAAATGTTTGGTGACGATTGTTTAGGAGCTTTTAGAATATAATGCTTATTTGGCCGCGAGTGGTTACCTTTTGGATTTTATTTAAATGTTCCTATTTGACGCGCTAATAAAATAAGGGATTAGGTTTTACCTCGTTTTAGATTTACACTTTATAATTACGATTACAATTGTCTTACCAAACGCTTTTATCAGACAGAAAACTACTGCTAACACCTATCTAGTTTTGCCAAAGAGCGTTTAGTGCTTAGAAATATAATGCTTATTGTTTGGCAACTAGATGCGTTTACCTTTCGATATTTGTTACTAAACGATTTTATAAAAGAAGCTGTTATTACTAACTTTTATTGCTAGTTTTGCCTAACATGTACCTTAGTATCATGTTTTATAAAAGAAATCCATAGGTTATTAATGTAGGAAATAGTGATGAAAAAAAAAGTTATCACATTTTGGTATAAAGCTTGGTTAGTTGGATATTTTGAGTTTGTTGTTGGGCCTTGGGCTTGAACTTGATCATTGGTCGACTCGTTTAAGCTTGTTTTTTGAGCTTGGTTAGTTATGCGTGTTCTAGGGCATGAGATAGTCTTTGGTTTAGCTAGTGGTCGGGGTATCAAAACATAGTAACGGTGAAATGACCAAAAAGGGAAATAAACAGAATAAGCTAGTGTGGAATACCATACGAATAAGATCTTAAACAAGCTAATTAGTAGGTTAGTGATATGACTGACATCCGAACATTGTTTTGATCTTATTGTGTTTCGGACTTTTGGTAATACAGTAAGTTCATAACCCTTAGGTGATGTACAAAAAATACATTACAACATTATATGATGTATTAATGTGTGAATACACAAACGCACACATATAGGGAGATGGGATGGATGATTTGCAAAATCTTGCTTGTTGCCATTCGACCATCCCTAGTGCAGAACAACTATAAACACAATGTGTTTGGTTTAAGTATGCGTGATTTTACTTTTATCAATATGATCTTTTAGATCAGACTTTCAAGATTGCTAGATTCATATATCAAATAGATTTTTAAACTAATATCTACCACTTAAAGAGGCTGCAAGAGATTTGTCTACTATTTTATCTTGTCGATATGTAAAGACGTCATGCTCACAAATGTTTAGAATAAGTGGGAAATGTATAAAATATAAGTATAAATACATGATTTTAATGCACGTGATGTGTTGGAAACTGATGTTGGATATTGACAAGTAGTTATTTGATTTTGGGAGCAGGTAAAGCAAAAGCAAACAGGAGCTAAGAGAATTTTGCTACCAAGTGTAGAAGGGCAAGAAGATGGAAACCGGATTGTCATTGATTCAGGTAAACACTTTCCTCCCACCTAGTATGGAAACGACTATGTTGTCGATGATTTAACTGTACATGTGTCAGTTAGCCTATCCTCATCTACATTTCTTTTTGTTATAAACTTGCACAAAGGCCCCTGATCACACCAAATGTTATACCATATCGAGGCTGTGTTGCCATTACCTAACTTGTTATGAATATTCTCCCTTATCCGATCCCTCAGTTACCTAACTTGTTGGAATTTCATGGAGTCTTATCCACCACGGGTAACTGACAAGCCTTTTGGTCTATTCTTTGGCAATCATCGAATTTCTTTTCTTTAACCATCATCATTTAGTACCCTACATGATGATGGTTAAAGAAAAGACAATTGAACAAGATATATAGTGACCACTTGTTAGTTATGTACAGCTTTTGTGCTCACAATATATTATTCTGCATGAGGGTTAATAACTTTGTGTCATGCATTATCACATGGTTACCGTGTGATACTTCTCGTAGGTATGAAATGATCATGTATTGATTGTATTATTAAACATTGATAACTTCCTGTAATGGGTGTCTTTTAGGTCCATGCCTTTGATGAGAAAGCAAGGGCTTGTTACAACTTGGAGCAGTTGTGGACCTCAAAAGAGTCGAGTAAAGAACAAAATAAAACTCAAAGTCAGGTAAATGTCTTCAAGGTTTTTACTTAATTTCCATGTATACGATCATGAGTATTTAACATGGTTACCTACTTTTTTGTAAGAAAACACCCTAATTTTGAATGCTTAACAAGACTCGTTAATGGCAATATTTGTAATACATATGTGCCATATAGATTTGATTTCCTGATAATTTATTCTTTTCCAAAGATGGTAACGTTGACCCATTTGCTTTCAAATGGGTCGATTTGGGTTTTGTGTAATCTCAAAAGGGTCAAATGGGTTGACCTGACATAAATGGCACACACTAAAAATTATCCCTCATTGCCCGAAGCCGTTACTCAACGTACCCATTTTCTACCCAATTTACAAAAATGAACAACACCCCATTAGTATACTTTTGTAATAGTAGCACTTTTAACGTACAATAGTAGCAGTTGGACATTGATATATCATATGCTTCACCCTAACAAGTAACTGATTTATATGTCAAACAGGAATTCAATCAAGCCTTCGTGAAGGTGTGCTGCAAGAACAACTCCAAGAAACCTGCGAAGGCCGGTGCTTGATGGAAGACAATCCAAACATAATAACCCTTGAAAGGTATCAAGCATATCAGCTTCTCGACCCATTGCTTATGATCAAGTTGTGTTGTATGGGACTTCAAACGAGTTGTAAATGTAAACGGATGCTATTTTTCATTTTCTCGAAGACCATTAAAACAACAATTCTGCTTCTCTTACGCATCTCTGGTTATTCTATTTTGATAATAATCAAATACGATTCTGTAACTTAGCATATTTGTACAAGCTCAACTCAACTTGGGTTCGTGGATGATAGGCAATAGCTACTTAACAAGTTTTTAGTGAACTTATTCATATTTTATGTTGTGTCTTTGATCGCTCTTTTTGGTTTCTGATTCAAAGTTGTTTTCAATCGCTAAAACTAAACTCTATCGATAACTGAAAATATATGTACCAAAGTAACTTTTGTGGCAACATTTATTAGGTATCTTTATGTTTTAATGATAACAAATAAACCTTCGCAACAGATAAAATCACAAACGGTAGCCAAAAACCAATCGACCCAAGAAATGGGCCTACTCCGACGCGCCAGCAGCGCGCCAGACTCTGTCTCGGGTCGTGACGGTTTTTAAAAGCCGGCTTTCCTCTTACCTGAAAAATGTGGATCTTTTAATACAGGTATGAATATGTTATGTGCTTAATTGAGAACACTCGAAACGAGTTTTAGAATTAGAGAGATCCAAATTTTCAAACACCCGTTTTCGGCAAAACGCCAACTCAAGTATTTTGATAAATACCTCTAGCCAAGGCTTTTCTAAACCTAGGGAGCTTATATATTTCATGTAACATCAAGTGAAAGTATTCATATGGCCATAACCCGTGCTTACGTCTTCTCTAATCACATAATGGGTTTACTCCCTTATTGGTCAAACTAAGTCAAAGGTCCGTTTACGTAAACGCATCCTTTCCCGTATGGGATATGCTTTACAATGATGCAAAGCACTTAGCTTGTTTGCATCAAGGTGATTATTGAGTACGTCGAATCGTGGAAATTCACAAGTTATGAGATTATGAATACTCGACGTTGAGTTACTTGAGATTATAAGTAACATTTGATTTTCTCAACCCATAATAATAATTTTCAACTCTTTTCTTCCCTAATGACATTATCATTAACTCCTAATCACTCCTTTGATTATTCCTCACATAAAACAAATCCTCCCACCATTTCAAAATCCTCCCAACATTCTCTTATATTCCTTGTACTTACATGTACTTCATGTCCCCTACATTCCCACACCATATCTTCCAAACATTCCCTTCACAACATTGCATTTCAACCACTAGGATTTCACCAACACATCACCCTTTTCATCCAACCATTCATTTCTTACACAAATAAACCTTCCCTACAAAACACCTCACTTCCCATATTCTTCTCATTTCATCACATGGGAAATTCTTTCACATTTGAATCCAACACATAGGCTCCCCATCACCTCATCTCTTACATACTCCAACAACCATATTTTCAAATTACACACACTCTTCTCACAACCCTTTTCTTCCCTCACACACTAGCCAACTCACTCCTCATTTCATCACATGCCAAATTCAAATTTGAATCCTTTCTTAGGCTCCCCATCACATCCATATCACATCCAATCCAACTCACCTCTTACACCCCAACAACTTTTTTTCAAATTTGACTTCTCACCTTAGGCTCCCTTTCACTGTTTCATCTCAACCATCCATTTCACCCAAACTCATCTCAACCTTCCATTTCACCTTTTCTCTCCAAGGATGAAATATTCCTTTGGATATTCCCTTCTTAACTTAATCATGGTTTCTCTTCTAACCCAACCATGGTTTGTTCTCAACACACTCTCTTCTTAACCTAACCATGCTTTCTCTTCTAACCCAACCATGGTTCTCCTTAACCGAAATGACATTTCTAGAAAAGGTGTTAAGTTGCTCATCAAAACTATTTATCTTTTACAAGCAAGACACAAGTCAAAACTTGAGCAAAATAATACCAATGAATGAACATAAAATAGTGTGCAAGTATTGGGTAACAAAAATTCACCCAAGTAAAAAATGAGAAAAATAATTTAGGCACAAAAGTTAACCATCGCCATAATCATGGGCATAATTTTACCCGCAAATTACATACACCAAATTACCCACGAGCACAAAGGATAAGTCTAATACATGGGTAATGTTAATTTGCCTACGTAAATTACACTCGAGATGTTAAATAGGAAACCGGGTCTGTGAAAAGCTACAAGTATAAATGCTACCCATAAATCACGCACAAATATTACTAACGAATACAAAATATGTGTGTAGTATGTGGGTAAAAAAAATTTACCCACAAAATTAGCCATTACTTTACCCGTGAAAATTAAATTGTGTGTAATGTGTGGGAAATATTTTGGCGGGAATCAGTTAGCCACAACCTGCACACGATATATTATTTAATGGGTATATTTATGAGTAACACTATGGGAAAATAGAGAGAAATTTATTCTAGACTTTGGATTTGCTAATTGCGGGTAACTAATGGGTAATATGAGGGAAAATACCCATGTATCAATGTATGCGGGTAATTCTCGTGGGTAAAGCCCTGTTTTCTTGTAGTGTCCCTCTCTAACATCCACACTTCCTTTCTAAGCAAAGGAATATCCTCCTGGCATATTCTTCTCTTCTCTTTATGCCAAGTGAGGAATACCTAAACTACCCCTATCCAATTATCTTTTCTATCCTTCTCTCTTTGATAATTGGTTTCTCTTAAACACTTCTCAAAACATTTTTACAAATTGGCTATTTGAGTTGGTAGACCTTTGAGATGAGTAATGTTAAGGTCTAAATGTGTGAAATACAATTGGGGGTTGTAATTGTAGTTGTTGGATTCGTGTACAACCACTTGGTACTCTTTGAGGCTTAAAGTTTTTAAACATCCAAAAGGCCGAAGAGACCGTATTCACACCCCCCCCCCATCTGCGGTTCTACAGTAACTAACAGTAAGCAACTAATGACTGAATGATGAGTGATCATATCTTTATGCACCAAAGTCGTGTTAGATAATTGAACAAACATTACTACACAACTCTAGTATCTTTCAAGGTATGCCTGCAATCTGCAACCATGGCTTTAGATTACCAGATCCTGGACACAATGTCCCTAGAGATTGAGAGCTCCTGCCTTTTCTAGCCTCTCCTTTTTGCTTGCTTACCTAGCTCTTGTCTTAGTGACTCTTCCTCTTTTCTAGGTTTTTCTGAGTGTAAAAACGGTAGATTTTTCATTTGCCAATGAATTGGAACCGCCTCGATTCGATCAATAATGGGATTCTTGGCTAGAGAAAGGTTCTGTGAGGTTGGCTCGTATTAGCCTGTGCTTTATTACACGTAGTCATTCCCATGTTCCTTTAGTCTTTTCAACGGTACTTGAATCTTANGGGGGATTAGCCGGGTATGATTACTTCTTGGGGTGGTTTGAGAAAGGTTGGAAACGGTCTTAGGATTAGCCGGGTGAGACCGTGTACATCTGAGTGAGAAAAGCTTGCCCTCCCCAAATAACGTGAAGTCATGAACATGTCCATCTACCCGTTTACTTCTTTCGTAATGATTGCTTAATATAACGGATTAAGATCATCTCAAATTATGGTCAAACATGATTTATCATGTTGAGAGTTTGTTGTATAGGAAATAAAAAAGTGTTTTGTCAAAAACCACCCATAGGGTTGTGGTTAAGCAGTGTAAAAATAGCATTTAATAAACTTATTATTTCCATATTTACGCATATGTAATGATTATAATTATAAAACATGTTAAACATGGAATGTTTCATGTTCATTAATTGTTTCATTTTTAATTATGATAACCTTAATCACAACCCATAAAGTTGTTAACAAAACCCAAAAGAAAATTTGTGCATTTAACTCATTGTGATTAGTTGACATACTAGTACCATAAAAAGATATGCAATATACAACCATAATCGTAACTTTATTTCCTTTACCTTGCGTTATTATCAAAAACATGATTGTTTTCTGCTCTTATAACAAAATATCAATTATTTTGTGCAATAATTTGTTAGACTGAATAATTGACTTGCATTCCATTAATTATCAAATACAATATATAGTCACCATAAGATTATTCAAGAACCCACTAAACATGAGCTAAGCCAAAGCATATAAAAGATAACATCTAAAACTCCCCCACAGTTTAAGCAGGAGGTGATCGAACACTCAAACTGATACGAAACTCCTCAAACAACGCAGTAGGTAGCCCTTAGGTAAAAATATCAGCATACTGACAACGAGAAGGAACATGAAGAACCCGAACCTGACCAGCAGAAACCAAGTCATGAACAAAATGAATGTCAATCTCATTGTGCTTCGTAAGTTGATGTTAGATGGGATTAGATGACAATTATACAACACTGACATAATGACATTACCACAATACACCAAAGTAGCTGAAAACAAAGGAGTGTACAACTCACGTAATAAATTCATCAACCAACAAGTCTCAGCAACATTAGCAACACCACGATACTCCCCTAGACCGAGAAAGAGTCAATTGACGCTTGGGGGACCAAGAAAGCAAGTTGTTTCCAAGAAACACACAATACCCAGAAATCGACCGCCAAGTAGCAGGGCAACCTGCCCAATCCACATTTGAATAAGCAACCAACGATGAAGTAGAGGAAGAATAAAATTGCAAACCATAATACATAGTACCACGAACATAACGAAATCCATATAAAAGCGGAGTAATAAGGCTCCCAAGGATCATGCATATAAACGCACACATGTTGTACAGCATACAAAATATTTGATCTAATAAAAGTAACATAGTGCAGAGAACCTACAAGACTACGATATAATGTCGAATCAGAAACAGGATCACCGTCTGCCCCTAACCTGGATCCAGTATCCACAGGTGTCCGAAACGGGTTACAATGAACCATATTTGGCTTTATCAAGAATCTCAGTAGCATACTTACGCATGAGATAAGATTATCCCCGTTGAATTACACTTAACTGAAACACCTAAGAAATATTTAAGAGGACCAAGATCCATCATAGAAAACTCCTGATGCAACCAAGTAATAATCCTCTGTAAGAAAGCTGCAGAAGATGCAGGCAAGACAATATCATCAACATACAAAAGCAAATAAGGAGTATCAGCTCCCTGTCTGTAAATAAATAATGATGAGTCAAAACGACTATGACAAAAACCAATAGGAGTGATAAAGACAGCAAAACATTGAAACCAAGCCAGTGGTGCCTACTTAAGACCATATAAAGAGCACTGCAATAAACACACATGACTAGGACGCGCGGAGTCCCAAAAACCAGGAGGCTGATACATATAAACAGTCTTAGAAAGATCATCATGTAAGAAAGCATTCTTGAAATCGAGTTGATGAACATGCCAATATCGAGAAACGGAAAGACTAAGAACAATCCGAATTGTATCCAAGGTCTCATCCACATCAATATCAAAAATCTGGGTGCTATCATTCGCTACAAGGCGAGCCTTGTAACGACTTAGTGTACCATATGCTAAATACTTATGTCGAAACAACCACATGGAATGAACTATTTTTGCACTATTGGTCACGGCAAAAGTGTCCAAGTATTATTTTTAATAAGTGCATTATATTCATCACACATAGCAATTTGCCAATTAGGATAATTAATGTGACAAATGACATATTCAGGTTAATACTTGATCATAAACTTCAACGTTTTATACTAAACATGTGAATACTTGACTTTACATATAACCGTTAGGTTATTCTGCGCATAACGAGAAACATCTTTGAACGTATATCGTCACTAGACTAAGTTTAGTCTATGTCAAACAAGTACATTATTACTTTCATGAACATGGTTTATAAGTCATATGCATTAGGTTTTATAAGTTTTACATAAATCAAAGTCATATGCATTAGGTTTTATAAGTTTTACATAAATCATCCAAGATTTGGGTATCATGCATGCATGCAATACATAAATAAGATCACCACCTTTGTCTCTTTCCTATTTAAACATTACAAGAACTTGTGACTCCTAAAACCCATTTTGACCCTTCCTAAACTTTAACTATATAAGAGACCTTTTTGTAGCAAATTATCATACACTTAAACATACCAACTTACTCACTACCCTCTCTATATTTTGGCAGCAATCTAGGGTCCAAGAAAGGGTATTTAGTTGGTTAAGGGTTTACACAAAATGTTTTACAAGAAAGCTAGGGTTTGGAGTTGTTATCTAGGGTTTTCAAAGAGTTTTGGGTAGTTCATGTGCATTTCTTGACCACCATCGGACCACCATTCTAGTAAGTGTCTCGTCATACTCTATTTTGCTCATATTAAACTTATCATGCATTATTTTGTATCACCTTTGTATATTTGTAGTGTTGAAATTCGATTTAAACTTAGTTATTATAAACTAAATCTGGGCAGAATTATTGGTCGACTTGCTTGCTAGATTTAACCACTTGGAAAAAAAACTTATGGAAAATTTCTGTCCACATCAGTATACTACTAGGTCTTAATTAGATTCCACCCAAAATTTATACTTTTTGGAAATTTATTAGTATTTTTGAACATTTTCACACTGCAAGTTACCCAACAGCTCAAGCTGCTGGAAGACATGTCTTATTGCACACTTTTCAAGGACTTAAACTCCGAACCAGAAGCTCTAATTAGACTTTTTAGAAAGGTAAGACATAGACTTAAATTCTTGAACTTTGATGAACAAAATTGGTTGAAAAACGAAGAGGTTATATCCTCTCGAAGTCGGATGAATTTTCTGAGCAAAACAGCAGTTTGGTATCCGTGGATTCTAGGGTACTTTTGAGTACTAAACCTAATTTCACTAAATGAGGCCATATTTTCATTAAAGTAGACACACAAATGATAACATCAAATAGTACCCATATTTTAGTGTTAATTTCTCGTAGATTGCTCATCTTTTATGTTAATATGTTAGGATATATACTCTTATTTGTTTATATTCTGTTTTCAGGGCAAAGGTGAGCAAAGGAACGAAAAGACGCGGATTTGGAAGGTTTTATACGAAAATCTTTGAAGTATGCAGATTCTGCACTAACTACGGCGTAGATGTTCCATCTACCTACACCGTAGTACTCATCTATGAAGACTACGGCGTAGCCTCAACCATAACTACGGTGTAGTAGCACATCAAAGGGTTCTACGGAGTAGCCTCTCTCTACCTACGGCGTAGACCTCAAAATCAAGCAGTAGAGAACTATCGAGGCCAAAGAAGAAGTTACGGCGTAGTTCCCAATACAACTATGCCATAGAAGTGTCAGCTGAAGAAACTACGGCCGTAGCACTTGATCAAGCTACGGCGTAGATGATGTTAACAAAGGCTACGGCGTAGCTAAAACCTAGAGCTACGCCGTAGCAAAGTAGGGCCTATAAATACTAGCCCTAATTCCGAGTTTTGACACGTACTTTTCACCATACAGAAGTCAGGAGGAATTCATGGAACAAGAGGAACGAAGTTCTATCAGCATACAAGTCAATTCCAAGGGAGAATTCACGCAATAATCATAAGTTTATTCATTCAATACATTTGTATTAATTCAATGTTTACATTTGTTATGTTAAACACTTGTTTTCCTGCATTTATGAACATGAGTGGCTAAACACCTCTTAGTGTTAGTCTTATTATGAAATTTTTATTAATATGATTTAGTTTTCTCGCATCTTTAGTTGTTTTATTTGTATACTTTCTTAGCTAGTCTTAGGACACTCTATGCTTTAGAGGGATTGATATTTGGTAGTCCTTTGAGGGGAATCTACGATGCGACCGCCCGCATTTCATTAGAAGGTGTGACTTAGTGATAGAAATATCACCATACATGTGCGAATTGACCATAGGATCACCTACCAAATAGATATGCTAAAGGAGTTAGAGGGGAGGTGTAAGTGACAACACATCCTGTTAGATTAGTCTAAGTTAGTAGAGGTGTTTAAAGACTCTTGCATTTCACGCCAGCAAACTTTTTTAATCGATTTGGAAGAATAGGGCGAGATGTAGGATAGGATAGGCGATTTGACCATCTGAGTCTATTGAATCGAACACCCAGATAAAACAATAGGACGCATAACTAGAAAACTTGTCATGTTAATAACAAGAGTAGTAATTAGGTTAACACTAATTTCTCCTACTGATTTCCCTTTACTATTTATTTACTTTTGTTTTTTTATTTAGTTTAATTATTTTAATCATTAAAAACCCCCTTTTATTTAGTGATATTAAATTTAGATATTTTCCGCCCCTTAGCCCTTGGGACGACCTCGGCTTTACCATCTAGCTATACCTCACACGACCGGGTAGACTGCCCGATAGTGCATAAGGTAGGCCTTAGGTATACGAGACTATTATAAATATAAAACCTGGTCGGTAAATCCTGCATCAAGTTTTTGGCGCCGCTGCCGAGGAGCTAATAGGATTTTCTTTAAGTTTTGCATTTTAAATTTTATTTTCAGTACTCACGATTTCTCTTCTAGTTTCAGGAAACATGGGTGATATTGATATCGATACCCTCACTCTCGAGGAATACCTAGCTCTTACATATGATGAACAAGGGCCTGGTTTGGTTAGGCCAGCTATTGGAGCGGAGGTACAATTCGAGATAAAGAACCAGTTCATAAGGGAGTTGCAGAAAGACCCCTTTTCAGGAGCAAGACCGAAGATGCTCACGAGCACATTGAGAATGTTTTGTACATTGTTAGTCTGTTCAACATTCCTGGAGTATCTCATGATGCGGTGATGCTTAGAGTCTTTCCCATGACTCTTACCGGTACAGCTAAGAGATGGATAGATAGGTTGCCTGCGGGAAGCATTAATACTTGGGCGTTGTTGAAGAAGAAGTTCATCCAAAGGTATTGCCCTCCTTCAAGGACGGCTCAACAGCTCGAAGAAATCCACAATTTCAAACAGGATGGTGACAAATCATTGTACCAAGCATGGGATAGGTATAATGACCTTCTTTTCAAGTGCCCAACTCATGACCTCAACAAGCAACAAACGGTGAATATCTTCTACAAGGGGCTAAACATTTCTACCTGACAAATGCTTGATTCTCAGGGGCCAATCCCTGCGATGACACCTGCTGAAGCCTTAAAGGTTATTGAAGACATGGCGGACCACTCGCAAAAGTGGTATGATGGTGGAAGTAGTAGGAGCATTGTTGGAAGTTCGGATGGAATCGCCCTAATCACTAACAAACATGAAAGCTTGGGGCGTGATATGAAGAAGCTTAAGGAGAATGTGCATGCCATTCAAGTGGGATGCGAAATTTGTGAAGGAGCTCACTTAGCTAGAGATTGTCCTTTGAAAGAGGACGATGAAAAGATTGAAGAGGTAAAATATGGGGAAGGAAGACCATTCCAAGGCTACAATAGTAACGGCTATCACACTGGATACAATTGAGCACCCTATGGCGAAAAAAGACCTAACCTCAAAGATACAATCAACAAATATCTTGAAGACTCAAGGAAGAAACAAGAAGAGCAAGATGAGTGGTTGAAATACTTTCAAGAAGCCACTAACAAGAGCCTTGCTAATCATGACGAGTCCCTCAAGAATCTTGAAACAATGATAGGAAAGTTGGCTGAGGATATCCATGAGAGGAACTTGATCGAGGAAAGCAAAAGATCAGTCGGAGCATGCATGGCAATATTCGCCGATGACAAGGAAGATGATCATCCAAAAGGGTTCGAAAATCAATCTTGTGAAGAAATTTTTCAAAGAGAGGAGCCAAAGGACCGCAACACAAGACCTTGCCAGCTCCCAACTAAGGAGGATAGCACGGAAAGCTTTATTCTCCCTTGTACCATTGGTGACTCCAACCTTTCGACACTGGCAGATTTAGGATCTAGCATCAACATAATGCCTCTATTTCTATTTCTTTCACTTAGACTTACGAGCCTCAGGAAAACAAGTTTGGTGATCGAGATGGCAGATATGACAAAGGCAACCCCAATTGGAGCTATCGATAATGTTCTGGTTAAGATTGACAGGTTTCTATTTCCTGTTGACTTTGTGGTGATTGATATGGCAAACACTCCAAGAGAAGACCTCATTCTTGGAAGACCGTTCCTAGCAACATCTCGAGCCCGTATCAATATCTTTGAGAAGGAGATATCATTGGGAGTTGAGCTTTACAACGAAGGATCGTTTTCAATATGGAGAAGACGAATATGCAATGGCACAAGGATATGGCCAATTCAAGATTGACAAATAGCGTTGCTGAGGAGGATCCGCCGGACACACTCGGAATCTCAGGTGACATTTTCAATTACATGCCTCCTTCATTTTTGAAATATGTGCATGATGCTTGTTCGGACACAAATGATGAAAGCGGAGAATCATCTGGGGAATATAGCAACGATGATAATCCACCACTTGAACCTTGGAGTGGTGAAGGTCCTATCATCGTAACCATAGTTCACCATTGTTGTAAGCCTAAACCAATTAAGGAAAATGGGAGGTTATGCATGCCTTCCTGTTGCCCTTATATCAGGACTTGTAATGGAGGAGGACATACCAGGTTGAGGCTATTGACTAAGGAGGCCAACGTCTGATCATGCTACGTGGATAAAGATTCTGATAAGAAACCATGGATTCGTAACTACTATGATGGGATTAATTCGGGAGAAGATGTAGAATGGACGGTTCATTTTTGTAGACCTGCAATCATGAAACTAGGAGGAACTACTCATGCTTGGCCTACTTGTGATCCCCTTAGGAGAAAATGTAATGGGGGAAGGCTAAACGAACCTCTAGTTAAAAGATATGAGTGGGCATGTTTCAATGAACACATGAGAAAGGAAGTCGGCTATAAGGGAATTTCATTTAAAGATTGGATGGAAGTTAAATTTGGTGAAGCTTAGTTAAGCCTTGCAAATAAAATGAAGTATCGAAGCGAATAAGCAAAAGAAACTTTTTAAGAGATGATTGTCTTCGAGCCGCCCTTTACATCCCTTTAACAATTTGGAGTAGGACATCCGCCTATTATGACAAAGGAAAGGCGGAAGAGCACGTCTCCCCGAATGCATGGTTGACGTGGTAGTGAGTCTAAATTAAAGACTCGATAATAAGCAAAAGTGCTCTTTCGGGAGACAACCCGAATTATCCTTTGTTTTTCATTTTTATTAGCGTAGTTGGGTTTTGTATGTTTTGTTCTAATCACTTTTGCAGGTAAAAGAGAAGGGCATCAACGATTATATGTGTTGATGTTGGAGTTTTACTCCAGAAATTTCCCCCAAGAAAAGTCTATGGCGTAGCCCTATGATTACGCCGTAGCACCCCCCAGGTGCAGAACTGTGAGATTTTTCCAACTACGGCGTAGCTTGAAATACCTATACGCCGTAGTTTTCTCCTGTACCAAAGATTTTTCCAACTACGGCGTAGCTTGAAATTCCTATACGCCGTAGTTTTCTCCTGTACCAACTAAACTAAAAAGATTTTTACAAACATACTTCAACCTTGTATTAGTTTTTAAATGAACTTTGTGGGTGTGTTCACTGTAAACCCTCACGAGACTTCACTCGTCCACTTGGGACACCAAGTGGTTTAAAAGGCATGTTGCATACCCTAAATGCAACCGTGATTCCTACGAAAGTGAGTTAGGATTTCTATTTTTCTGTTATTTTTCTTTTTTAGGTTTTATGCTTGTGGTTGTTACGTGATTTCAGGGATAAGAAGTTTGCTCATTAGGCGAAGTGAAGGCACGTTTTTTCCAACATGATCCTTCTATCATTTTTAAGAGCAAGTTTCAGGGAAGTTCTCGTTCCAATTCTACTTATCTCCTTTATTCTCATTGCTTATTTGCGTACAAAAAGGACTTTGTACATTTCAAGTGGGGGGACGGGAGTAGAATGTAACTTGAACTTTTATTTGCTCCATTTTTCTAGTTTATTTTGAAAAATTATGCCATTTTAAAATTTTTTGACATGTTTTTCCGATCCTAACTAGAATAGACCTTAGCCGAGCACATTAACCCTTAATATCATGGTGAGGTTTAGCCTATTCAGTTTCCCCTACTTTACCCCAAATCCACCAAATTATGAGTGTGCCGGTAGTTTGTAAACTTTAGAACTTGGCCTTTACATCATTTCGAGACCATAGACGATTAGTGTATTGATTTTTCTTAGTACATTTGGAAGAAACTTTTTGAAAAGGCAATATTTTAGGATTATCACCCAAATAGCCTATATGNTCCAAACACTTAATGTGAGGTGCTACTGTATGATTTCCATGCTTGTTATGATTAGGGTCGAATAACTATTTGTTGTAATTACTTTTATATTTGTGTTAAATGACCCCTAACTCATATTTTGATTGGTGAAAAAGCTCATTTGCTTGAGGACAAGCAAATCCCAAGTGTAGGGATATTTGATAAGACGAAAAGTGTTACGGTTTTAAGGGGTCATTTAAGCCCTAAATCGTATTTATTTGATCAAATATTGCCCTAAATCGTTCCTTTTGTCATTTTAGGTACTTTTGAGAAGAATTCTGGAAAACATGCATATTTGGATGTTTTTGGAGCATAAAAGTGAAGAAAACGACAAAGTCTCAAAAGAAGAAGAATTTACACCTGACGGCGTCAGAGTCACAAGGTGACGCCGTCAGCCAACGATGACAAAAGTGTGTGATATGTGCTAAATTACACATATCTTTTTCCTTAGTTTAAGTGTAGAAAAGACCAAAAACTAACGCGAAATGCCAAAGATATGTTGTTTTTGTGTTTGTGATCGTGCAGGAATGGATATTGCAAAAATGGCATGATAATCATCCAAGAAGCCGTAAAAGAGCACAAGATTTGGAAAAGAGTCTAAAAGCCGAGTCAAAGAAGAAATCTACTCATGAGAAGCCCGTGAAGACGAATTATTTCTCGAAGGCT
>LBNU01007039.1:158185-179971 GCA_014162995.1 Artemisia annua
TTTTTTATACATAGCGAGTAAGAGTTCAAGTTTTCTAGCGAGTTTGGTTCACATGAGTCTAGCGAGTATCATTTTTATACATAGCGAGTTTGGTGTTTATTGTGTCTTAGCGAGTTTAGATTTTTATTTACTTTAGTTTTCGAGTCTTAGTCTTTTATTGTCGTGTCTTGTTTATTTCTTGAGCCGAGCTAGGCTTATTTACACTCCATCGTTTATCGAGTGGAGTTTACTTTTATTTATTTCATACCGTTACTCTGTCGAATTTTCTTTTAAACCTTTTAACTTAGTTTAATTTTCTTTTCGTTGATTAAAATACAAAACCACAAAAACATTTACTTATTTCTTTCTTTCTTAGTTTAAACTTTTATGTCTTTTTCGCTTTACTTAGTCTCATGTTTTCTTTCATAGTTAAACTTATTTCTTTCCGAGTTGAACTTTATTTCATTTAACTTTTATGCAATCCTTTCGTAGTATAACTAAAACAAAATCAAATCTTTTCAACCCATTCATCTCACATAACTCACGACTCGAGTGACAAGATCAATTTCAACGCTCGTTGGGACAACGATACCTAGTGGTTCTTGCTTTCATAGCTAGTTCTGCCTCGATCAACTACTTATTGATGCTAGATGAATAACTACACGCAGCGACGAAAATTTATAGCGGTGCATAATTGTAGTTATGAAACTATAGTTAAGTGTATTGTGTATATTCTTTTATTTTTCATATGAATAAGAATTGCCAATTTTTTATTTTTATTATTATTATTATTTTTTTAACGCTATGAATATGTATATATATAAATAAAAGCTTCTAGCAAGGAACTAGAAGCCAAAGAGTACAAATATAATCTAGAAAAGAAACAAAAACAACACTTTCTAGACACCACCCGAGACTTTAACTGCCAGGCCTACAAAAAGGATGAAAAAACTCTTGCCAATTACAGAGAATCAAGATAAGAGAAAAATCCCACCTATAGAGGCTGAGCCACCAGTTTTCACTTTGGATGTTTTTTATGAAGACCCAACAAGTCCCGGGGAAAGAAAATAAAGCAAATAAACCATAACAGCGACTAAAGCTCGAAAAACTCCCAAGATATGAAGATAAGAAACAACATCGCTCCCAAGATATATATACACTAGTGGTCATGGCCCGCCCAATGGGCGGGCATGCTTTGTGGTTTCCACGAATCATGTGATTTTACTTGTATTTTCTTTTGTGTTCTTCCGATATTTATGTTTGTGTATTTTTATATTTTTTTTAAAATGTTTTTTGTATGATTAATTATTGGTGGACATGCTTTGTAAGTCCGTTGGGCATGATGTACGATTTATAATTATCGTACATCAACATAAGTACAATACAAACACATAAACTTACCTTGTGCCTGTCTGGTTGGAGTGTCAGCTTCAAACATGGGCGGATTGGATGGTGTGCTACTCTTGTACATCAATACATACAGTGTTAGCTAAAGAAGGATGGCAATAAAGTTTTGTAATTTGTTTTATATAATGTAATTTTTTTATTAATTGATTTTAATTATACTCTTTATATATAGACCGGATAAATTACTTTTAATTTTTTTTATATAAAAGACGATTTCTTACATATATTCCTTTAAAAAAGTAGATTAAAATTTTGTGTTAACATTAAATGTATTTAAAGTCAAATATTTTAGATATTAATTTTCATTTATTTTCCCAATTAAAAAAAAAGATTTGTAAATTTAGATATCTTTTTTATTTTTACATCCATTATAAAAAGAAAACCAAATTGTATTCTTGAAACCCTAATTTTTTTGAAGCACCTATTCTACAAAAGTTTCAAATATGACTGATAAATCTTCATTGAAGAAAATTGCAAACAAAACAAATGAAACTGAACCAACAAATAACCATGGTAACTTTTCTTTCTTTTTTTTTTAATATATGTTTATCTAATATTATTGTTTGAAGTATTTGCTCAAACGATTATAATTTCTTTATGTTTATACTTTTTACAGATGTAAATGAATGTGGATCGCTCATTGATTGGATTAAGAATTATTATGGAAGTCGGGTAATCAGTGTTCGTGACATGAAAAAGCTAATATCAAAATTGGCAAAGGCATCAGCATTAGTTGAGCAGATGAAGGCTTCTGGACATGATATTGATGACGATTACATAATTGATTTAGGCATTTTTTCGGATGATTAATTGTTTTTTAAAAAAATGATGTTTTTTCTTTGTATTAAGTTATTTTAATTGCAACTAATAACAATTATTTTAAAGTAGTTTGTCTAATATTCCGTACATTGCTTATATTTATTTATTTTTTACATATTAAATTGCTGCGTTTTTAATTCTTTTTTATATGTTATTATAATACTCATACACCTAATCTCCATTGTTTTATGTAAAATCCCTTGGATCAATAAAATCCGCTCCACCCATTATCTAAAACGCCGAATCTTTTACTAATATAGAATGTGAGTTTGTTTTTTAATATTGATCTAGGTTAACTGTTATTATGATAATATAGAATATGAATATGGTTTTTTTTGTTTTTTTAACACGCGTGTGTAACTTTAGGATCATGTTTTTAGTTCTTGATTATCTGTATTTGGATAGATATGGTATTTTTGATATTGCATGTCCTTATTGTTGCTTAAATTTGAAACCCCCATTCAGTAATTGTCATTGCATGTTTTTATTGTTTCCAATTTTGAAAGCCCCAAATTGTTAATGTGAATAGTTTTATTTTATTGCCGCCATTCTTATGTTATAGTAGGTTCAGTTTTTAGTTCGTGATTATCTGTATTTGGATAGATACAGTATTCTTGATATTGCATGTCCTTATTATTGCTCAATTTTGAAACCCCCAATTAGTAATTGTCATTGCATGCTTTTATTGTTTCCAATTTTGAAAGCCCTGAATTGTTAATGTGAATGGTTTTAGTTTATTGTTACCATTGGTATTTTATAGTAGGATCATGTTCTTAGTTCTTTATTATCTGTATTTGAATAGATACAATATTCTCGATATTTCATGTCCTTATTGTTTTTTAATTTTGAAACCCCCAATTAGTAATTGTCATTGCATGATTTTATTGTTTCCAATTTTGAAAGCCCCAAACTGTTTATGTGAACGGATTTAGTTTATTGCTACCATTCTTATGTTATAGATCGTGTTAAGAATTGTTTCGCTGTAAACTGTAATGTAATCCATTAGTTATGTTACTTTTGAACAGTCTTTATTGTATTTAAGATGCAAAGGTATGCCCGCCCATTGGGCGTAGCTATTTTTATTTATGCTGGCAATAGATTGTGATAAGCACTCTTCATATGTAAATTGTAATGCAATTCATTATTTATGATAGTTTTGAACATCTGTTTTTGTGTTCAAGTGTTCTGTATTTGGTTTACAATAGAATGTTGTTTCTTTCAACAAATTATGCCCTTAAATGGCACTGCTGTTGTGTAACTCTAAGTTTGTAAAACCTTACAGATGGCCTTTTTAGTTAAGTTTGAAAATGGTAGCGAAAGTGGTTTGAAAGTTCCATTGAAATTGTTCGAACTTACCGATCGTAATGACTTTGAATGGCTGTACGCAAGGGTGGTTGATACTGTGTATGAGTTTAAGATTCAGGTCATTGATGGTGAATCTGGTCTCATATATGGAAAGGAATGGAAAGAGAGTGTAGAAGTTAGTGGGCTTAAGGAGGGTTGGGTTGTTTTATTTGACGTTAGGAATGCTCAGTACGTTCTTGTCAGCCATTTTGATGAGCACGGTAATTGTGTTAATGGATCTAGAATGATAGCGGATGGAATTAGACTGACCAGATGTGTTGCACAGACGTCAAGGATGAGTTTTTTAAAACAGGTATAATGTAAAATCCATGTCTTGTAAGTTTGATAGCTAACAAACTTAGTTGATGATTTATATTTAACCTATTTGCATCATTCCGTGTTATTTGATTGCAGCCGTTGCCAGAAAGTTTCCTTGAAGGATATGACTTTAAAAAACAGACTTTATATTGTGTTAGAACTTGTGATGGGTGGATGAGAGTTTACGTTGATTTTGATATGAACAAACCATCTGGTTTCTGTGGGTCTGAGTGGGAGAAATTTTGTGACAATCACATGATTGACGGAAGTCAATCCTTTGTTATCTACTTCATTGTTGGACATCATTTTGTCCGAACAATACATGATGCTGATGGTTTTTGTCAGGACCCTGAATTTCGACGTAAGTTAGTATGTTTTTTTTGATATTTGTAATTATTATTTGACTATGTAGTTGTTTCTATTTTCGCTGACATACAGATGTTTATTAGAATCTGAATTTTGGAAAAAAGCTCGACCTTTCTCATTGATCTCATCTGATTTTCATTTGAAATGTCCTCCGTTTGCATTGGTTAGTACAATTATATTTTTTTTCTGTATATATTAAGTTTTTGTACATATTAAAGTTTTGTTATGAATTTTGATAAGCAATATACCTTTATGAGACTGTCTCACAGGGGCCGGTTTCAGAAAAAGTTATAAAGGTTGAAGAAGATGTTGTTTTTCCATCCGATATGAATATTGAACCTGATAACCATGCTTTATCTGCCAAGAAAAGAAAGGACCATCCTGTTGGTAAAAAGTTGATTAAGGTAATAAAATTTGTTTCAACTGTTTTATAGTGAAACTATTCAGCAAACTTGTATAGGTTTTTCATATTGTCATATTTTTTAGAAATGCGCTGCTTCAAGCAACAAAAAGATTTGCACATCAAGCAACATGATTGGTGATGGACGTAGTTTTGTTAAGAAGCTTGGCAGCACTACCAAAAAGGGTTATCTTGTAAGTGCATACTGTATTGATACAATAGCATTTATATATTTTGTTTCTGTTTAAATTTTAAATTTGTGTTCAATACATTTGGACAGACAATACCAGCAGAGTTTGTTAGAACACATGAGTTGTATAACTACGTTGATTCTGATGAGCCAACTAAGGGAAGACTGTATCATCTGCATTCATCTTTTGAGAAGGAGGTGGTATTGAGAAAATACATTGATAAATCAAGAATTAAAAAGTTTGATGATCATGTTGTTATGCTTGGAAAATGGAAACAAATCATGAATGAGGTTGGATTTGCTGAACACCAAACAGTCAGGTTCAGTATTGATGTTGCAGAATTGTCAAGAAATGGTCGTGTGATTCTTACAATGGAATGAACATTTGGTAGTTTTATGTGTATTTAACTATGGACAATGATGTGCAGTTTGTTTAGCAAGTATGCATAACCGTGTATTTTGGATTTGTTAGCTTGATGTAGTAGATAGCAAGTATGGCATGTATATATAATGTATGTTGCATGGCAGGTTTTGAATGGTCACTATGAAGAAAAACCATATGTTGTGTATAATGGCAGCACTTTTTGGTATGTTAATGTGATGCAACTAATTTTGTGTTCTTTTTTTTGTTGTTAGTTTTTTGTCACTAAACTGTTATTATCTTATGGTGAACGGTACTTTTTTCCTATCCCTTTTATTTCAAACAATCATTGTCAACTAACAGGGATTTTTATACATTAAATCATTCAAATAAATAAAAGATGTACTAAATTATAACACAAATAACTTTAGATTATTTGGTTTAATTAGGGAAAGATATTTCAGATTTGATTTTCAAGTAAATTGATCTTAGTCTTTGATTTTAAAGCAAATTCAGATTTGAAAATAACTTGGTCACAAAATTTTTGTGAATTGTATTATTAAACGTATTTGCAAATGTTCATTCATTAGATTAAAACATTTTGAAGTCGTAAATGTTATTCGGGTACTTGATGTTTCAAGACATTGTTATATTTAATTATCAACTTTATTAATTGCAAGTGTTTACAAAAATGTAGTTGACATGCATAAACTCTTTCATATGTATCCTTTATGTGTTTTTTTCTTGTCAAGATATATTCTTAATTTTTTAAAAAGATTTGTAAATTACAAACATTTTAATTGAATTGGAAAGTTGATTTGCTTCCAAACATATAGCTTTTGTAAATATTTTCTAAGAACAATTATTAAACATTGTTTGCCTTTTTAATTTTCATCATGTTTATTATTGATTTTATAATTGGTGGTTAAGAAACGTGTTAGGCATTTAATTAAATAGATGAAATATTTTACACATCAAGCAACTAAAAAAATAAAACCATCCAACCATTTAACATATAAACAGGATGCAAAGTAATAACTCAAAAATAGTTTAAAAAATAATAGATAATCCCACAGATGTAATCAGAAAACTATCAACATTAAACGTACCCAAAAAGAAAAGAAAAATAATTAAGAAATTCTACTGCGTATGAAAGAAACTACAATCAATCATGACCATCAATCTGCTTCTTAACATCGCTTATCCTCTCTTGATACTCTAATACCTTTCTCCTCCACTGATCAATTGCATATTTACATTCCAATATTTGTTGTTCATTGCTTACGATTTCTTTTCCATCACTTTTATTACGATTTCTTCCTCTCTCATCATTTCATTTATATTATCAATACATGCATTTAGTATATTTTTTCATCATGATTTCATTTATATTATCAATACATGCAACTTTGAAAATGTGTGTTTTGTCCCATCAGTAATTATGTTTGATTAAATCTCCTTTATAGTCTTAGGCACTTTGTATATGTGTCTTAGTGTAAGAGGAACATCATTAAAAAAATTTAAAAAATATAAATTGTTAATATTAAAGGGTGTTGATACAATATTTGTTTATCATTTATGCCCTTAATTATATCTTTTAAAATTCAGACTTTTCTTAAAAAAAATTCAGCATACACATTCTTACTGAATATCTCTTTTAAAATACCATAAATCGAACAAAAGATAAAATATCTAAAAAATATTGTTACAATTTATTAAAGGAATAAATATATCATACATCAAATTTGTAACTTATCTCAACGTTTTAACCTTTTTTTTTTTTATTATACACTTATTCAATTTTATGTTTATATGTTAAGGATGTGTTTTGTAAGTTTATGTTATACAACAGTTGAAGAATTTGCACCAATTTTGTAAATTCAAACGTTTTCGAGGTATTTTGTATTAATTTTTTAGATTGCTAACATATAAACATAAAATATAAATTTCTTAATAAAATTCGAACATAATTTAAAATTCTTTGATATTTAAAAAACTCAATAGTAATTACATACTAAGTAAAATCAACATAAACTTAAATATCTTCTGATGAGAATGCTAAATGCATCTCATCATACGAAAAGCTCTCCAAATCTTTTTCTTCTTCATGCAAAGTAGTATGAGTAGTGTTTTTATTTTTTATTTTTTTGGACTTCCTATAAGCGTTTACTTCTCTCAAGAGCTGCCTATTCTTTTTCCTTTGTGCTTTCCGCTTCGCTTTTTTATCTTCCTTTTCCTCCCACTTCCTCTTCTTGATAGCTTCTCTTTCTTCAGTGATCCACTGATAAACGGCCGCTACTGATTCTTCCTCAACTGCATGCGTAATCAAAATGGTTTCAGTAAACATTGACATAAATCTTGTAGGTTAAATTTTAGTAAAATAAATGGTTGTTACCGTACCTATGTTTTCATGGAGCTGAGCAATTTCATTGTTGGCAGCCATTCGTAGTTTTATAGAACGATGGGATATGTGTGCAAGGAACAATAGAAGTTTTGCTAATGTGCATGGGAAGTTGGAATGAAGTTACTTTGACATATATTTAACCATAAAAAGTGGAATAGAAGAAGTCTATAATTAATTAGTATTTAAATATGTTAGTTAATCTTGATATATATATATATATGATAAAGTTCTTAAATTTTTTGGAATTTTAATTTAGGATATATGTATCTTTATTAAAAATATTAACGTATATTCAACATTAATAAATATGTATGTTAAAGTTATATGAGGATTACGATTATAGTTAACTATAGGTCTAAAATCAATTTGAATTTTAATTTAGGATACACGTATCTTTTTTTGTTTTAGAATATGTGTATCTTATTAAAATATATAAACATATCTTTAGCTGAACTCACATTAAATTCCAAATTAAAAGCAATGAAATAAGATATAATTATTTCATATGAAAACATACAATTCATAGTTGTGCAAATAACATAAAACAAAAGACATTGAACAATTATTAAGTTTTTAATCCTTATTATAAAATAAGTAGTTTATCCCAACTACATTCACAGTTATAAGCTATGCTTCTTCAATCGAATATTTCAAACACGCTCCCAATCTGATGGTTAATATATATTATAGGCGGACCTGCAAAGCATGTATGTTGATTAATCAATTAAATCCATTAACAAAATAACTGTTTCGCCATAAAAAATAATGAATATGGAACATACACATATACCTTTCCCATCATCATAAACTCTAGCATTGCCTATATTCATCGAGAACTTATTACAATTCTTAGTAGATTTAATGTAATCAAGCAATTCTTCCGCCATTATACCCATTACTAAGCATGGCCCCTGAAAAATAATAGAAAAAGGTAGTTTGTTAATGTTAAAATTTAACATATTGTATTTATAAGGCATGCTTATAGAGTTAAGTATGAAAAGGAAAAAAAATGTATTGTAAAATTACAATGTGTCCTTAAGTTTGAGAGGTAACATCTTCGTTTTACATCCATAAACTTCGTAGTCTCTAAGTTCACATTCCCAACTAAAAACCTCTCCTTCAATATCTAAAACACATACAACGTTAATATTAAAGGATTTATGACAATCTACAAATTAAAATATCGGCATTATATAAAATTGTATATGTTAAAAAACATACCAACAGGGATTTCTGTATCTAAATTCAATGATATTATCCGAGAGAACTTGGTGAATTCAAATCCAATTTTATTAACATCGGCATCAAACGTATTTGATCGACATGCAGTTGCAAATCCATCATAGCTTATCTTGTATGGATGTTTTGTGAATTTGTAACTTGTGTTATTAGGAATAACACTAAAATTTCTTAAAAGAACCACCATGTCCTCTTTGAAATACTTTTCAAGAAATGTTAACCGACAATTATTTACGATAACATGAATCTTGTCACCCTGAAAAAATAGAATGATATAATAGACAGTTTGATTAAAATACGTGTCTTAAAAGGGAAAAAAATTAACAAAAAAAAAATTAAAAACCTTATCATCTACGACAATCATCTCAGAGTGTCTATGAGTTGTTTGCATGGTTGCTTTCCTGTAACACCAAGCTCTTAACACTTTAACTTTGATAGTGCAGGGATTTAGGTCCGGTGTTAACTCACTAATATAAGTCTTTCGTGTTGTCATGGTAGTTTGTATACGCGATGTAAAGATTTGTGAATTAGGGTTATGAACGATTTTTTTTCGGGGATTATATATAGATTATTTAACATAATAACCATAGAACGAAGCTAATTTTATAACATATCTCTTATATTTGATAAGAGGATTATCATCTACAAATAAAATTATGATTGAAATAATTATGTTAACTATAAAACAAATGTCAATAAAGATAAGTATATATTTTAAAAATTTGAGTAACATATTTCTTATATTTACATGAAATTCAATTTATAATAACTTAAGAGACAAAAATATTTAGATTCTAAACAATAATAGAAGACAAAAATACAAACATAATAATACACATTATAAAATAATCTAAAAATTAAACTTATGAATCTTCTCTTGATCATAAGCAAGATGAAGATTGTCATAGTCAATGTGCTCCAAACGATCATCATCAATGACAGATTCTTCTTCTTCAAGATCAGTCATTTTCTTTCTTCTTATTGCTGCCTTAAGCTTGTTAGCTTTATACCTTTTCCTTTGATTCTTTTCGTTCTTTTCCCATGCCTTCAACTTCTTCTTCCTCATAGCATCCATTTTTGCAATATACAACACTGCAGGATGCACAGGTTTGGATGATGATGATGCTGTAAAATATAAAGCAATAAAAGTATTAGAAATGAACAAAAAAATGGTATATTTATATAAATACCAATGTTTGCAGAGACAATATAAAACTGGTAAATCTGTATAAGAAACCTAAATAACAAACCTATTTGATCCATTTGCTTATTAGAGTACANGACTTGTGTCTATCAAAGAGTTGGCTAGTCCAAAGGGTACAACTTTGGTAAAGACACATCAAATCTGTTGATAGCTGTAATGGTTTGCTCAAAACCATAGGGTACTCAACTCACCCATGCTTCATTGCTGAGAGTTGAATGGTCATCAATTCACTATGGATCTTATTCTATGAAAATCCAAAGAATTGACTAGCCCATAAGTATATGGCTTGTGGTAAAGGCAGTGGAAATCCATATTGGTTATCAATTCACCAAGGATGTTTCCTTTAAGAATTGGCTAGTCCTGAGCAAACGGCTACAGATTAAGACAACTCAAATCTGTTTATAGTTGATGATTTACTAAAAATCATATGGTTATCAGTGTACCATGGTTTTCGAACTTAAACATTTGGCTACTCCAGTAGTGATGGCTATTGGTAAAGAGACATCAATTCCATTATTTTCAATGATTCACCTCTCACAGGAGTTACCACACCTGGATGTGATGAGAATAGTATGAAACTTATTTGTTTTGATGTATCTAATGTCATATGTTGCTGCAAAGCTATGGTGTTTCAAGCTTATTCATCATAGAGATGTCATCCTTTTGGTTCTTTGCTGCTGATGTTTGAAGACAATCCTCTTTTCATTATTGTGATTACTGATCTATCAAGGAATCTTGAACTTAACCCTGTCAAATTCAAGATTAGGGGAGGATTGTTGGGAATTCTGCTAAGTGAGAATTCTACTGATGGTTACTGCTGAAGGAATCTGCTGAAGACACAGATTCTGCGGAAGATGTGATACTGCTGAAGACATAGTTTCAGCATAATTAGTTTCTGCGGATATAGTTAAACCACGTATTATGTAATGTAGTTAGGATATGCATGAGTAATATTAGGAAAAGATAATGCATATCATTTAAAGTTTATAGAATATACGTTTCTTGTGAAACGGTTTAGGTTAGGATTCCTTGTCTATAAAAGGAACACAAGTTTATGTTCAATGTAACGAACGAGTTTACAAGTTATTAATATATAAAAATCCATAGAGGATTAAATGTTCTTAGTATTCATTGTTTATGTTTGTATTTGTTTTCCGCATTAGAATACAAGCTTTGGATATTCTCTATTAGAGTGTTTGTGATTACATAGACACTGCTAACGATCAACGAGAGCTACAAGATCTATCAAGGGTACATAGATTCAACAAATTCAAATCCAATTTTATTAACATCGGCATCAAACGTATTTGATCGACATGTAGTTGCAAATCCATCATAGCTTATCTTGTATGGATGTTTTGTGTATTTGTAAGTTGTGTTATTAGGAATAACACTAAAATTTCTTAAAAGAACCACCATGTCCTCTTTGAAATACTTTTCAAGAAACGTTAACCGACAATTATTTACGATAACATGAATCTTGTCACCCTGAAAAAATAGAATGATATAATAGACAGTTTGATTAAAATACGTGTCTTAAAAGGGAAAAAAATTAACAAAAAAAAATTAAAAACCTTTTCATCTACGACAATCATCACAAAGTGTCTATGAGTTGTTTGCATGGTTGCTTTCCTGTAACACCAAGCTCTTAACACTTTAACTTTGATAGTGCAGGGATTTAGGTCCGGTGTTAACTCGCTAATATAAGTCTTTCGTGTTGTCATGGTAGTTTGTATACGCGATGTAAAGATTTGTGAATTAGGGTTATGAACGATTTTTGTCGGGGAGTATATATAGATTATTTAACATAATAACTATAGAACGAAGCTAATTTTATAACATATCTCTTATATTTGATAAGAGGATTATCATCTACAAATAAAATTATGATTGAAATAATTATGTTAACTATAAAACAAATGTCAATAAAGATAAGTATGTATTTTAAAATTTTGAGTAACATATTTCTTATATTTACATGAAATTCAATTTATAATAACTTAAGAGACAAAAATATTTAGATTCTAAACAATAATAAGAGACAAAAATACAAACATAATAATACACATTATAAAATAATCTAAAAACTAAACTTGTGAATCTTCTCTTGATCATAAGCAAGATGAAGATTGTCATAGTCAATGTGCTCCAAACGATCATCATCAATGACAGATTCTTCTTCTTCAAGATCAGTCATTTTCTTTCTTCTTATTGCTGCCTTAAGCTTGTTTGCTTTATACCTTTTCCTTTGATTCTTTTCGTTCTTTTCCCATGCCTTCAACTTCTTCTTCCTCATAGCATCCATTTTTGCAATATACAACACTGCAGGATGCACATGTTTGGATGATGATGATGCTGTAAAATATAAAGCAATAAAAGTATTAGAAATGAACAAAAAAAAGATGGTATATTTATATAAATACCAATGTTTGCAGAGATAATATAAAATTGGTAAATCTGTATAAGAAACCTAAATAACAAACCTATTTGATCCATTTGCTTATTAGAGTACAGTGTTTAGAGATTGTTTGTGAATGATGAAATGCAGTAAAAAGCCTAAAGTTTTATAGGTCTAATAAATTCGACAGCCAATTAATTGTGGAATTTGGAAGGTTAAAATTTGAACTTTGAACATTAAACATGTACACATTTATCCTTGTAACATAAATTAAATTGTTGTAACTTACTTTAAGTATGTTAATCATTACCTAAAAAATTTTTGTTTTAAATTTGATTTACTATATTAATGGTTATTATCATTAGCATTTGTTTTAACTTTTTATTTTCAGATTATAAGTTCAAAAATATTGAATATATTTGAATTCCATAATAAATTATTTTTAATTATGGTTTTGTACGAACCTTTTTTAAATAAATTATTTTTGCATAATAATAGACATAATAAATTTTTTTATATGAACGTGTTTTTATACAATCAAATTTATAAGGCTTGTATACCAATATTAAATGTTCAAAACCACATTAAGAAATATTAATGCATACAAATGAAATTACAAACATTTGTAATTATCAATTTGTTTTTGAATATCGATAATCCTCTACTAATACTCTAATATTTTTTTCTTTCGTTGGTCAATTGCCTCTGCACATGCCAATACTGTTTGTTCGTCGCGCACGTTTTCTTGTCATTGACTTTTATTAGCCTCCTAAGCTGATCAATCGATCGTATTCGTAAGAAATACTTCACAACCCCTTGATTTCCTTTTGAATTTGATGATGGTTCGGTTTGTGGGGAAATATCACTTGAGAGTTTGTTTGGCAAATTTGATGTGTCAAGAAACACACGACCCATTTGATGAGGCGAAACATCTCTTGATTGTGTGAGTCCACTATCTTTAAAATCTTTAGATGGAAAACCTTGATGCTCTTCTATATCAATATCAAAACTATATTCATGATTGCATTCTTCTCCATCTGCATAATACATTACTAATCATTAAAAAAAATATAATAAAAAAATAAAAAAATAATGATTATTTTGTACTCTATGATAACCAAGGTGTCTAATGAATCAAACATTGTTATACAAACATTGTCTACAACTTTTAACAGTGGACATACTGCTTCCATTGTCTATCTCCTGATTGATGTAAATTTCCTTTTACAAATACAAAAACATATTATAAAATTGTAATTTATACAGTTTAATTAAATCAAAATGTATTTTATAATCTTAGTATAAAACTTGTTGAAAAACTTTCATACGATGATGTATGAATTAGTGTTTTGTGTTAAGATGTGAATTAATGGTTCATGTCAATTAAACAATATATCATTCTTAAACTATTATATTAACAATTTTAAAAACATTGAAATTTTTTAAAACTAATATCAATAATAACTCTTAATGGGCTTATCAAATTTTAGTACTGTCTAATAAAACAACAATACCTTGTGAAGAGGTTTCAGAGTCGCTATAGATGTCAACATGACCCTCAGGATTAAGCCAATCCATATCATTAGACATTGCACGTTTAATGTTTTCTAAGTGATATTCTAGTTCGAGTGCGCTTTTAGATCTTTCTTTGAGTAGGTTGAAAGCATCATTATTGATCCGTCTTAGTTCAACATCTATAATCAATTGCAAAAAAATTATGCAATAAAACATTAGATGAATTTTGCAACCACATTAGAATTTTCATTGCTGGAATGTGTTTTGAAAAAGGTTTATTCATTCCCAACTTTTCTTTTTAATGATGTTTTAGTATTAAAAATGTGTATATAATACAAACATATGCCCTACTATGACCAAAGTTGCACTAAACATAACGGATACACTAAGAATACTCATCGATGCCCTAATGTGTTCATCGATGCACTAAACATACAAACAGATACTTATGTATTTCTAACGATGCACTAAATATACAAATGGATGGCCTACTATAACTAACAATGCACTAAACATACAAACGGATGCACGTCTGATGTTGCACTATTCTTAACCACTAATGCCCTAATCATACTCCTTGATACTCTAATATGTTCAACAACTACGATTTATAATATGAAAACAAATAAATTACAAACTTACTACCATCAAGAAGAGGCTGTGAATCAATAGATGATGACCCATGTTCCAAACTTATTTAAAATTTCTGCTAACTATAGAAAAACTCAAACATGGATTTATAGATATTTGTATGTACAGTTTGTGAACCTTTACCTGACACAGAATCGTAAACCTTCATGGTTAAATTATTAAGATTTATGGACAATGCATGTAAACTTATCTAACAAAACAATCTCTTGTCACGGAGTTTCTGAGGTTTTATTCTGTATGCTATTACTTTTTTATGGAACAATAATTGTAATAAACTAAATAACGATTATGATATAACACATGATACTCCCTCCGTCCCAAAATATAAGTCCATTTTGACATTTTCAAAGTCTCTTTACTCCGACTTTGACCTTTATTATCTTTTTCCGTGTTGTATAATACTTGACGAAAAGCATATCAATGAAAATGCATTTAAAACACATATCTATTTATATATTTTGCATCAAGTATTATATAACACGAAAAAAAAATAATTAAGGTCAAAGTCGGAATAAATAGACTTTGAAAAAGTCAAAATGGACTTATAATTTGGGACGGAGGGAGTATCAATTATAAAACCACATTAATAAGAATATAACAACCAAATTAATAACTTTTTGGTTAAAATTATACCTTCTAGAGGTGTATGAGAGTTTTTTTGCTCGGATATTGTTGGAAGTCTTGCAGAATGTCTTTGATCTTGCATAATGTAATATATTTAACTGAATATAGCTTCGTAATATTTAATGTGAGAAGTTCGGTTTATATTATTGTCTACATATAGTGTCAAATTAGATTAAGGATGCAGAAACTTTGTGGTGATCTTAAAATAAATAGTTATCTTTAATTTGGGAACAAAAAGACTTATACAGTTTATATTCTAAACTTATCTTCAAAATCATATCTTCTATAAATTAATCTTATTTTTTTAAAAACACGGCATATAAACTCTCGTGAAAATTATATTCATAATTTTTGGAAAATATATTAAAAAATAGTTAATTTTTTTAATATATATAATTTTTTAATGGTGTCTTTGTATTATAAATAATTGTATTAAAAGTCAAATATCTGTATTTTTAATTGTTATATGTTTACCTTATTTGGTGATAAATTTAAGGACTATTCCTTTATTTCAAATACATTATAAAAAAAGATACAATTGTCTTTTATTATGAAATTTTGTTTTAACTTTGATTTACTATATTACTGGATATTATCATTAGCATTTGTTTTAATTTTTTATTTTCAGATTATAAATTAAAAAATATTGAATATACTTGAATTCCATACGATGAACGTGTTTTCCTACATGATTATTCATAGTAAAAATTTATAGGAAAATATTTATATATGTACGGTCCTTTTTGAAATAAATTGTTTTTGTATGTGTATATTGTTGAAATTTAAGACCTTGATAGATCTTAGAGCCTTTGGATCGTTAGTAATGTCTATGTAATCACAAACACACTAATAGAGAATCTCTGCAACTTGTATTCTATAGCGGTATTTCAAATACAAGAGCTATACAAAATACTAAGAATACTTTGATCCTCTATGGATCGTTTATTAAGCACTAATATTGTTTTTTCAACACGTACATAATTCATTAGCCAAGGGTTCCTTTTATACTACAAGAAACCCTAAACCCTCTTACAAGAAATGAATAATGTAAAAACTATGACAGATATCCTACATATCTTGTCTTAAAATAACTAAACTCTATCTATTCTAAAGCTACGGATACACTATATCCACAGGAACACTTTATCCGCAGGAACACTTCCATCAGCAGGAACCACTATAACTATCCGCAGGAACCTGTCAGTAGCATTCTTCAGCAGCAACTTCTAGAATTCCCAACAATCCTCCCCTAATCTTGAATTTGACAGCGTTAAGTTCAAGATTCTTGATAGATCGCCTAATAACCAAAATATGAGGATTGAAAGATGAACATATGCAGCAAAATGAACCACCAGGAGCAACCAACTCGATGTCAGCAGCAACAAGTAATCAGCAATAAAGAACAAGATTCCACATCAACTCCTATCTTTGAGCAGCAACATGAATAGATTTGATAAGCCTTTACCAAGTAGCTATTCACTCTTGGGCTAGCTAGTCCTTTGGTGGAATCATGGCATCACCCTGGTGAACTAGTTACCAGTCCAACACTTAGAACATGAATCATTGGTGTGTTGAAAAACCCTAATGATTTTTGGCAAATCGTCACAGCCATAAACGGATTTGACATGTCTTTACCTGTAGCCGTTTGCTCAGGACTAGCCAATTCTTTGGTTGAATAAATCACCTTGGTGAATTGATTACCAAATATGGTTTTCCACTGCCTTTACCACAAGCCATATACTTGTGGGCTAGTCAATTCTATGGATTTCCAAAGGATAAGATCCATGGTGAATTGATGACCATTTCAACTCTCAGCAATGAAGCATGGGTGAGTTGAGTACCCTATGGTTTTGAGCAAACCATTACAGCTATCAACAGATTTGATGTGTCTTTACCAAAGCTGTACCCTTTGGACTAGCCAACTCTTTGATGGAACAGTCAACATCATGGTGAGTTGATAACCATATAACCAACATGTGTACCTGTATACAACAAAGAGTGGGAAAACTACATATAAAAGTTAGTATTTTTTTTTCGTTTAAGAACAAAATAAAGAAAAGTAAATACCAAATTATCCCATGGAATGCTCAATTCTGACTCCATGCTGAGATGCTAATTGTTGTTTCACAAGCAGATTCCTTCTCATATTCTTGATAAGTGCTTCAGCATGAATCATATCATTACCCACCATGTCAGCAGGAACAATCAACTTAACCTCCAGCATTTGTTTCACTGTACCCTCTGTAAGTAGATAAGTAGAATCTGCAAACATGTACAAAGCTTTCCCAGCCATAGTGTAGATCATATGAACATTGCACAAAGGAAAATATTGCCAACTAGCAATATCCCAAGCATCTTGTCCTCTCCAAACCTTAAACCCTTTTCCAACATAATATGAGGAATCAAAAGAGTATACAGATCACCCAGCAGAAATAGACCACATCCTTGAGTTGTATGAGTTTTGAAGTAAGTAGTAACCCAATCATACAGATGAAGAAGATCAAATTTATCCACTATTGAAAGGATCTCACTTAGAAAGGAAAAATACTTCACAGACCCATCCTCTCTATGCACAATATTAATCTGTTCCTTCCCAAACTCAAGTGGAGAAAGTTCCCATTCCACCAGACGAACCCATAGCTCAGGATCTTCACCATCATCCTCCGCATGCTCAATAAAGGAGATATCCTCAGCAGGAAGAGCTAAAGCTTTGGACTTCCTCTTCCTTGCAAGTCTCTTCTGTCTTTTACCAGGAGTAGAAGCAGGAGAAGAGTCTTTGGCATCAGCAGCTTCAGTGGAAGCAGGAACCTCACTTGTAGATGGATGAGATGTATCAGTAGTATTAAGGTTCTCTGACTCATCAGCAGTCAAATTAACTTCCTCAGCTGCATAGAAATAAGCTTCCTCATCAGCAGCAACATCCTCAGTAGTTGCAGTCTCCTGAGGAGGAATAGATTGCACAGCAGAAATGGATGGCTCAAGAGGAACAGAGTCTGCTTTAGGAACTTCATGTGCAGAGGCAGACTGTGCTCCCTCAGCAGTAACAGATGAAGGGGAAACCTCATCTACCAAAGGAGTGGAATCAGCAGGAATAACAGGGTCAGTAGAAACCTCCTTTGGAACATCTACAACATCAGGAAACTTCAACCTCTTTGACCGACCACTAACTCTGTTGATTTCAGTCTGAACCTTATTATATACCTCAATCAACTGAGAATCCTTCATAGCCCTTACTTGCTTCCAAGAATAGCCAGAACCATAGATAATACTACTTTGATTTTTCACAACATGTCGCATGTACTCCTTCTGCTGTGCCTGTGTCATAGGCTTCTCTCTCTTTTCTCTAGCCTTTCTCTCAGCTTCAGCTTTCTTCTTATGTACACCCCTAACAACCATTTGCTGTACATAATTTTCCATCTCAAAATCTTCACCCAAAACTTTCTAAGCTAATCTTGGATTAGTAAGAACATGAGAAGCAAGATTTTCCTAAGTTTCTGAAGTGAAATGTGAGGATAGTTTATCCAACTCCTTCTTTCTCTCAGCTGGCAAAGAATCTGAATCAGATGTATTCAAATTTTCTTGCAATCTTCTTGCCACTATCTCAGAGAGTTTCAATTCCTCTTGCCTCTTTGCTTCAGCTGCTAACTCTTGTTCAGTCAAGTCAGCAGCTACTCTTGCACTCAACTCCTCCAGTTCAAGTTCTGTCTTGGACTTTACCCTGGATGGAAGACTCTCTTCAATCATGACTTCTTTACCCTTAGTAGTACCAGTAGAAACTGAACTAGCAGGTGGATCCGCAAAAACTGTAGGTGGATCAGCAGAAACCACATGTAAAGCTTCATCAGCAGGAATAGTGATAGGAGTCGCATCAGCAGAAATAAAAGAAGTATCAGCATCAGTAGAAGCAGCAACAGGGTCAACCTTTGCAGAAGGTTGATCAGCAGAATCCATGATGATATCTTTAGTAGGAACAGACTCAGCAGTTTCAGCAGGAACAACAGTTGAAGTAGTTACCCCAATACCAGAAGAATCAATATCCATGGAGTCACCTCTTTTTGCAGAATCCAATTGAATCACTGAATCAACAATGGGAGCATCCTTGTTGAGATATTGGCGCCTCTTCCTCCTTTGAGTTACAATAGGTGCCTGCACCTTGGTTTTAGAAGTAGCAACATGTGTNAACATTGTCGTAGAAACTACAACATCTGCAACTATGTCTCACAGTATACGTTCGTCAGCAAGAATCTGGTCCTTCAGCAGATTCCCTTCAGCAGTAACCATCAGTGGAATTCACACTTAGCAGAATTCCCAACAGTAAATGATCGAAAAACTTTCTAAAATGAAAATAACTAGATAATGCAGAAATGCAATTTAATCAACGAAATCTTGAAATATGAGGCTAAAAGCATGTGCACCTTGTTCACATGAATGTGTGTAGCGTGTATCTTACTAACTACTTGTTTTCGTTATTGATTATATTAAGGGTGCATTTGGTATGATCACGGGTTTAGAATAGGATTTGGATTTGAGATATAATGAAAGAAAAAAATGAGAGAGAAAAATGATAGAGGAAAAAAAATATTAATTAATTAAATATAAAGGTATTATTTTAAAAATAATAAGAGAAAATAAATGATTAAGAAAAAGAAGTATATTTATTTGAGGTTGAGGATTTTGGTTGGAAACTAGAAAGGATGTGTCAGTCAAAGTAATTTTAATTGGTTGATATCACTCATAGTAACTAGAGAATGTAGGTATGAAATCTATCATTGATGATAATGTGTCAGAAAAATAAATTAATACCAAACATATTATTTAATGTTTCTTTCAATCCACGCCCACCAATCACCGAATACCAAACGAGCCCTAAACCTACTAATCAATTGTGAGTAACCAAATCTAACATAATGAACTTGATGTGTCACTAATTTAAATTTGTTAATCCAGTCATTTAGTACATACAATAAAAGGATTAACAAGTTTAGTATAATTCATAGGGGAAAATAACAGTAAGATACATATAATAAATTTTGTGACAAGTCAGACACATTGTGGATCATTATCCACATAACAATGGCTGCAAATTATGTATAAGGAAAGTCCATAAATTTTGACAAGAGTCACTTTAGTGATAAAACTATATTTTCATTCATTTAAAAATATCCTTTATAGAACCCTTAAAATATCCTTTATAAAGAGTAGACGTAGTCCAAATATATACTTGCTACAAAGCTTATACAGAAAATCTTTACATATATATGAGGCAAGATATGAGTTGCACTTGATGCTTTGAAAGCTGTACCATGAGAATGAAATGCTGACTGTATAATATGAGTCATCATCCACCTAGGCATCATGTGCCACGCTGTCACTTTCGTGTGCCACGCTGTCAACTTTAGTGCTATCACGTAATTAATTTAAAAAATTAAGCACCTATGGGAATCGAACCCGGGTCTGTACTCTCACTCAACATAGCGTCAACCAATGGAGCAAGCCAATTTTTGTGATAGACAATACAAAACAATAATGACATGCTTTAATACCTACTCCCTAATTATAGACAATTCAAAACAAATAGCTTATCAAGAGGATTTAATTTGATAGTAAAGGCGGAAAGTTTCTTAGCTAAAAAAAAAGTAATTCAAATTCGAGATCCTACATTATCTCACAATGAAACGTCTGATTGAAATTAATCCTCCTCAAGACCTCAATCATTCACACAAGAAAACATACGGCAATCGAAATAGGTAATCATCAAATCAAATTCAAAACCCTAAATCTTTCAAATCCCTCATTTCATCCATTGAAACCTAAACCTTAAATCAAGTCTTCCATTTAGAGTTTTGATTACCAAGTCATTGTTTTCAATTCACTAAAAGTAAGGTCTTTAGGAGATTGTTTATGACTTTTCTGTTTGTTATATAATGTGTTTTTTAGTCATGTTTCTTCGAGTAATCATGTTTCTTTGTTATGATTGCAGATATATAGGAAACCTATAGTGTTTGGACAAGCGCTCACCAGTTGTTATATAATCAAAGGTAATAATTTAAATTTTATGAATTCCTAATGATATATTGTGTGCTTGATACGTGCCTTTTTGCACATATCTTTTCGTCCATTTTCCGAGTCAAAATAATCAAAAACACTTGAAAACGATCGAATTATGTCACAAATATCCTTGGAGTGTGTTTTTGTGTATTTCAGGTACAAAATGATTGAAAACAAGGCAAATGTGAGAAAAACCGAGCTTGGATGGGAAAACAGAGCTGAATGGAGCATTGTCGGATCGACTCGACACAATTGTGAAGAAACACGAAGAAAATGACAAAAAGTCAAAGTCAAAGTCAATCCCGGGAGTGTGACATGGGGAAGACATGGAAAACCAAAACAAAACCCAAAATTACCTTTCTACCCTCAACCCGACATGAAAATTCCCAAATCATCCCAAAACTTAATTTCAAAATCATTTTCAAAATAAAATCATAAAAAGATTTTGTCAAAACTCATTAGTATTTTGTTAAAAACTTTAAGTTTACTTTTATTTGTATTAGTATTATTATTAGTATC
>LBNU01007040.1:5983-23489 GCA_014162995.1 Artemisia annua
TATATATATATATATATATATATATATATATATATATATATATATATATATATATATATATATATATATCGATACATATATAAATAAATAAATAAATTATAAAAAATTTTATAAATAAATATTTCGGATAAACAAATATATATATATATATATATATATATATAATAATAATAATAATTTTTCGGAATTAAATAAATAATAAAATAATTATTTTTATAAAATAATTTCGGAAAAATAAATAAAATATATATAAAATTTATAAAATATTTCGAAATAATTAAAATATTTTCGAAAATATTATTTTTAATAAATAAAAATACGAAAATAATATTATTAATATTTTTAATGTTTTTAAATAAATAAAAATAAATAAATTTGAAATAAATAAATAAAATATAAAAGGGTTGTGTTGGGTGGTTACTGAGCAAGGGGAAAAAGAAAAGAAGGTGGGGGAAAGTGGTGGTGGCTCACGGTGGTGGCGATGGTGGTAGGATGGTGCGGCGGTGATGGTGCTACGGGGTGTTCGGGGTGGTTTTGATTAAAACGGCTTGTACAATCGGAACGGGGACGTCCCGATCTATCAAATATGAAAAGTTGAATTTTTCGGTTGGCCGGAATATTTTCCGGTGGCCGGAATATGGCCGGCGGTGGGTTGGGTGGTCGGTCGGAAAAAAGAAAGGGAAGGGGAGAGAGAGAAATGTGAGGTGTGTGTGTGTGTGTTTTTATTATGGAAATGAAAGAAATGGGGGTTAGTGGGAGTATATATACTTGGATAAAAGTATAGGGTAGGTTTTGGTATTAATGGAAGTATAGGGTGAAATGAAATGAATAATCAAGGGATCAAAACTGTTAACGTAGCTAAACTTCTCACGAAAACGCTCTGGGGCTCAAACGACATAGCAAACGGACTCGAAAAATTACGAAACTTGCGCCATTGTTCACAAAATAATTTTTCCAATAAAATCAAGCATAAACTTCATAGTTTTTCTCAAACTCAAAATAAATCAAATAATTTGGCAAGTGTAATACAATTCGAGTTTTCTAGGTTGTCCTGAGTCAATCAAGGAATAAAGTTCTCGTTTCCAATTATCTCACGTTCCTCAAGTCTAAATAGCATGCATTAAAAAGTTTAAAAGTATTTCAGGTACTAAAATAGAAGTTTGGCTAGAAATAAATTTTAGGAAAAGTACCGGGTGTTACAATTTCTTTCATTCACCTAAAATAACTCCCCCAACCTTTATTCCGTTTACTAAACCCTCTCTCATTCCACCATGAGACACCATCCCTGATTTTTCCTCAGCCATCGTCACCAATAACTCTCCAATCATTCGATATAAACATGATCAAGTGAAATTTAAAATAATTGTATCCACAGCCCAAATCCTTCAATACATCTCACATAATATTCCAAATCAATCAAATTAATCAAAATATTTGCTACATATTTTGATGTGCATGGAATTCAAATTAATCAAAATATTTTGATTAACATGTACCCATGATCTGTTTAAGCATTTGTGTTAGTTTTTGGTGTATATGGAAGTGGTTCAATGGAAGTGGTTTGGTATTCTTTTGGGGATTAAAAGTTACGATGTTCCGGTCGATTGTGAATCCAATATTGGCGTTAAAAGATTCCGGCGACCTAATTGACTGCAACTATTTTCAGGCAATCCGTGTGATGATAATGGTAAGTTTCTATCAATTACAGGTTACTAATCTTATTTTTATACTTTTCCATGTCAATTACATTTTTTTATGTTAACCTGTTGATTAGAATGTTCATGTTTTAGGTGTTTTTATGCTAATGTTTTATGTTATTTGATAATGTTTTTGCCAAACTGTGTGATACTAATTTACATCTTTGTGCTTGTTGATTTTTATCAGTTTAGTGTAACATGGTATCTCTTATTAATATGAAATCTCCCTGTTTTGTTTGATGATGTTTATTTTCTGGTCAATAGTTTAAAAATGAATCATTTCAAATCTGGAATTCAATTACAATCAACTAAGCATATTTGATTTTTAAATGTGTACTTTCAAAAAAACAAAAAAATGTTCTTATCCGTAATTTCTATAACAAAAAATGCGTTATTTTTAATATGATTACCGAAATTATAGCTAAATTTAAACATTTTAAAACTGAAATATCATTTCCTTAATTATAGTCAAATATTAACCAAGTTTGAATACAGTGTTAACCCAATATCATTTCCTTTATTATAGTCAAATATTAACCAAGTCTGAATACAATGTTAATCCAATATTTTTTTTCCTTTTTTTTACAGGTTGATAATCTTTGCCTTGAATGAAACAAGCAATACCTAAAGAAAAAGTATGCTAAAGAATAATCTCATCTTTATTTCTTTGTCTGAGAATACTGTGTGTATCCAACTTAATTTATAAGTTTTTTAGTGTTCTTCGTTTTTGTTCACAACATGCTGGAGGAAATGGGAACAAAAAACCACTTAAACAGGAATGCAGGGAATGAAATACTTTATGAATGTGTAGAAACCATTATTAGTATTGAAGAGAATAATGATTTGCGTGGTCTTCCATGGACATTTCTTATCTAACCGTGACAACAGCAAGTGAGTGTTACCAATATCTTAGACATGGAAATAATAGTACCATGCAAGATGTAATTTTTCTGTCAATACTCGGTGAAATATTTTGGATATATGGATTTAGTGGACCCGTGCAAATACTTTTTAGATCTTTTTCATATTGACTCAGCTCCACAGATTTTAATTATTGCGTTTTAGCCCTTTAGATCATAGAAATTGGTTTTATGTTATGTTTTAATAATGTGCAATTCTTTCTTCTGCTTGTGTTTTGGCATATCGAAATCTTTATATATGTGTGGTTTGTATGTTTAAATTTGATGAAGTGAAGTCACCTGTTTTAGCATTTTCAATTCGTGGCCTACTCGAATATATCTGATTTCAATCATTGTTTAATTGCAGCCAGACAGAAAGTGCAGTTACAACTTGCAAAATATCAGCAAACTACATCTAGAAGATAAATTCATAGTTATTCATGATCTCACCCATGTGTGAACATTTTTTCCCCAGGTTGCTAAGTTTATGGTGACTTGCTTTCACGTACAGGTATCTACCAAAATTTTTTACACTTTTCTTCACCTGTGCCAAACACCATCGTAGCTCAGTGACTCAGTATGATTTTTGGAAGAGCAAAGGTTAGAATCATTTATACTGTACTTGCATCTGATTTTAATTAGACCCTTAAAAATAAACCTAATAAGAATTACTAAATGATTATAACTAAGCTATGGTTTTGTTTGGTGTAGACTCGCAAGTCGAAATTATGGGAAAAAGAGATTTTGTAGGATCGTGAACCCAGTGGCTATGGTAATATCATCTATCTTTCTTCTAATTTCATCCTAAACTAACTTCTCTTAAACCAGCTAATTTACAACATCCATCAATGTTTCCTCCTGTGTATGCAGATCCAACAAAGTTCCATCTCACCAAGGACTTATCTTTCGTAAAACATCACGCGACAACATTTACAAACACTACCGCAATGTTCTATGTTGTAAGACACTAAATAAGTGAAAGAAAGTTGGAATCTATTCTAAGTATGATGTTAACAGGTAATAAATTACATACGTACATGTGTTGTGCAGGCTGTTAGTAGGTAGATAAGGAAAATACTGATATCAGGACAAGTACAAGGTTTACAATCTATGCTCAGAGAGGCTATATGATGCATCACCTTTGGAAGGAAAGGTACGTTAACAAATCGAATTTGCATTCCTCATATGTGCATGTTATGTTAATGTCATCATATCCTTTTACCAGTTCAAGTTACTTAAAGCAAAGATTAGGCTATATTATCCTTTGGTATGTAGAGCGGTAGGTGTCCATCAAGTAGCCTTTAAGCCTTAACTTTAGTGACTTTCCACAGCCTCCTGTGAGAATATTACCTATCCAACTGAACTTAGGCATGCGATTTAAGAATTTAGGTGGTGTTTAGAAGAAAATAATGTCAGAAATTTATGAAGGTGTTTGGTTTCTCACACAATATAAGTTGTACCATTCGACTACTAGAATAACAATGTCACAACCGCAAAACCTTTTTAACTTTAGTTTCCTATGCATACCAGGGGCTAAAATATATACACCTATACAAATCTATTTCCTTGATATCGATGTTGAATGATTGCATACTGAAATGGACAGGACTTGCTTTCTACCTTGAGGTTGGATTTATACTTTGTTGATTCTTATTGTTTTAATGGTATTGCATATGTTATTTGAAATGATTTCAACAGGGTAGTTACAACTTACATTTATGGTTGACTGTGTTTTAATCTCATCCCTAAAATCTACTTATGGATGGATGACCTTTTAATAATTTTATTGTGCTCATATTAATGATTGTACAGATTTGTTCATGTGGGGTCTGATGGGGTAACCAGAGCTGAAAGACCAGGACTTGATCTAAGTTAACAACCACCTGCTATCAGATTGAACAACTAAGGTATGAGAATGATTTGTTAGATATGATATAAATAACTTAAATTCAATATGAGTAAGCCATTAAGTTTTGATGTATATAAACTATTTGATGAAATATATAAATGAGAAAAACAGTTTTATTTTTTTAAATGTTCTTATTTTTATTCTTTGGAGTTATACAATGTATAACCATGGCTAAACATGATCTTTATTTTTTGTGTTAACTTTGTGTGAAATACGCATTACGATCATTAATTTAGGCATTCTTTACATTTTACTAAATCGCTTTAGGTATTCCTTACATCAGACTAAATCACAATGAAGATGGAGTACTATGTTATATGGATTTAACCAATGAATGAAGTATTCAATGTGCATTTAGAGTCGGAGTTTAAATTGATTTTTAAAAAAATTAATAAAATGATTTATGTCTACCTTATATTGTTCAGAAATGTACCACAGTTATGTCGACCAAAAGCTAGATAATGTGAATGTGATAAATGTAAAATCCCTAATCTATATGATCCTATATGTCCCAGTATTCACTTACAAAATGCACATCCAAACGCCCCCAAAATAAGTTTGCTATTAGGTCATGTTGTTTGCGATTCTGCCTTTCATAAATTCAAAAGTCTAAATGAGCTGAAAAGAAGATTCAAAAGTTGGAAATTGACCATGAGAAAATCACAAGCAAGGAATTTGTGAGACAATAATACTCAAACCGATATATCTTTAACTTTATAATATCGAGTGGTTAAAAAACGCAGAACCTGAAAAAGCAAAAGTAAGATTATTTAAATTTGTTACGTTTTTAACCATGCTTTTTTTTGTAAATAAGTTAATCATATATGCATGGAATACTTTATGGCGGTTTTTGGACTGGGCGTAAAAAGCACGAAATGTCTTTGGTTATTAACTCTACGCCAAGTATCATTCCAGGTAATACAACTTCTTATTTGTTTATACCCTGGATCTTCGTTTTGACTGGATAAAGTCTATGTTTCATGCCTTTATATATGCGCGTTTAAGTTTTCACATAACAAACTAATACTACTGTATATGTGTCATTTATTTTTTTAATTGATTTTGCATTGTGATTTTGGTGTACAGGAAATCTTTTCTACCTGCACTCCCGAGGGGTTCAAAGCTTTCTTTTCCGGATTTAGGAATAAACAACACCAGCTATTCTTTATACTTTTCTTTGTTCTGATCATCGTGAATTCAATTCTATTAAACTGGATGAAATAGACTGAGATGTTTTAGAGGCAATTTATGCATTTAGAGGCAATTTATGCATATATGTGCACTGGGCTTTTAAATGCAATTTATACATACATGTATGTATTTATGTTTCATATTTTTCTTTGTTTTGTTATTCAATATCAAAATTAAGAGTGATAAATACCATAAGATTAAATATATACTTAACAAAAAAAACTATAAGTTCATACTTAATATAATTCCAAGTATAGTATGTTACATTTAAAAAACTCTTGTGTTGATGCCTATTTTTATTAAACAACATTGTATTAAATTACAAATATCGTAAATTTATGTAAATAATATATCGAAACTAGCCCACCCATCGGGCGGGTTGTTAATCTAGTTGTAGGTATAAATAAAAGTTGATGGTTTGTTTTTGTGTTACTTTATTATCAATATGGGGTTTTTTTTTTTTGCTTTATTTATTTTTTTTTGTTTATTTTTTTTTTAATTTTTTTTTGTCAATGGTCACCTTTTCTGAATGAAGAAAAAGAGTGAAAGAGTAGTTGTTGAGTTACAAACAATAGAGGGTTGTTAGAAAGAGAAGACGATGTGAGGTTGTGGACCAGCTTAAGGCTGTTGTAAATCTGAAGCGAATCCATTAAAATTAGAGATAGATTTGGAACTGTTGGCATGTGACGACTTTGCTTTAATAAAAGGGCTGGTGAGTAAGCAGTGTCTTATTATGTTAGTGGTGGATTGTAAATCTGAAGCGAATCCATTAAAAACTGTTGGCATGTGACGGCTTTGCTTTAATAAAAGGGCCAACCTTTTGCAGTGGGTTATGTTGATATAAATAATGTATAAAAACGTTATTAATATTTTTCGATATCCCTAAATTTTGACGATCACAAAATGTAAAAACATTAAACGCAAAATTAATACGTAAACAAGTATTTAGCAACTAATATCATTTCATCCAACAAAATCACTTAAGGTATGAATAAACAAGTGACTAATACATTTTATGATCAAAGGGATTTTTATTTAAACATTACAAAGTTTATAAAATTATATAAACTCTTTATATATCTTTGAAAAACATTTTTTGTAATAAAGGAAAATGTTTAATTCATAATAAATATATGAATTAAAATTTTTAACCAAAATCATTTAGTTTTTCACCAAATAAACTTTCCCCAGTAAAAGACAAAAAATCTGGCCGTTACAGGAGGGCGGCCCCCTTAATTTTAAGGGGACCGGCCACCATTTAAGGGGGTCGGCACGCTCCTGTTGTCAGATTTGATTCCCTATAAATACAGGCTTAATCCTGGTATTTTTCCCCGCCCTTTTGCACAAAAATTTTCAGATCCAATTCTCTCTAAACATCCTTCTAAAACCCTTTGATCATAAGATTATTAATCCTTGTTTCAAGTGATCCAATCTTTTCATTCCCTCATCTCTCTAAGTGCAAAAGAAGAATACTCCTTCAACAATCAAGTTAAGAAGTATTGTACATTTGTATATATTGTCTAGTAGTTGTGTATATTACTTGTAAAGGTGTAGAAAGCTTGTAATTAGATAGATCTAGGTGTGTTAGTTGTGAGTAGAAGTAGTGAAGAAGAAGTAGAGTTGTGAAGAGCAAGAAGTAGTGAAGTAGTGAAGGTGTGTAGTAGTTGTGGAGTGTACAAGTTGTGTAGAAGTCATGCTAATTTGTGTAGTGGTGTGAGATTGGTTCTAGCTACAATTAGAACCCGACATTTAGCTTAGTGTCGTTAATTGGTGTAAGCAAAAGTTGTGTAAGTTTTTCTCCGCCATAAGGGAGCTTGTTGACATAGTGAAGAAAACTCTCAAGTAGGTGACTCGGGGAGTGGAGTAGGGCAAGGAAGGTGTCTTTGTAGCCGAACCTATATATATATATATATATATATATATAAGCTTGATTGGTTTAAAGTAATTTGTGATTTTTGAAGCTTCCAAAAACTCTTTGGTGCATTTGAAAGCTTCAATTTAAAGTACATTAGGTCATTTATATGAAGGGGATATCTTGGCTACAATTATTGTAGCCAATTGGCTACAATCCCCTTTTAAAATTATACAAGGAAGGATTCAGGGACCCACAAAAATAACTCATGACCCACAAAATGTAGCACAAATTTGTAGGGAGTTGGCTACAAAAAATTGTAGCTAACATATTCCCTTATATGAAACCTATATAAACAACATTCTGGATTGATTTGGTATGTATATGAATTCCGTATTGTGCAGATTAACATAATAAGGATCACATTGCAAATGCAATACTTTGAACAATACCAACAAAGGGTGAGCGATATAATTGGACCTGAGGAGACTCAAAGGCTTGTAAATCAAGCTTTGACACTTATCACATTGGGAGGAAATGATTTTGTGAACAACTACTATCTAGTCCCATTCTCAGCAAGATCTAGACAATTTTCTCTTCCAGATTATGTTGTCTACTTGATCTCTGAATACCGTAAAGTTCTAGCGGTACGTATAGTACATACATTTTGTTCATTATTTACTCGTGCAATTGCTATAGAACAAGCCAAAAAGAAAGATTTAGATCTTTGAACAACATCATAGTACAAGGTCATGCATTGGTTGTGGATTGTGCCCAAAGCCCATGCATGATGCATGCTACTAATTGATCGATACTTATATCTTGAAATAAATATTTTTGTCCCCCCTTGTTTTGTCAATTATGAGTATTTTAGATCATATACTCGTAATTCATGCCTGGCATGAATTTAAATCCAAATTTAAATCTATAAATGTCTATACATGGTAGTTGTGTTACTAGTGCATGTCCATGTCATATTTAATTGCTAAAGAAAGGAACATGCTACTCTTCCATGTCCTACAATATTAATATATTATTAAGGTCAATGCATTTAATGAGAATTTAAATCATTTAGACTGGTTCAAAAGACTATGTTAATGTGACTGATTAATAATATATCTGAAACTACAATAATGTGTTAACAGAATGTGTTTTTGATGAATGTAGAGGCTTTATGAATTGGGACTACGAAGAGTTTTGGTCACGGGTACAGGACCATTAGGATGTGTGCCAGCCGAGTTAGCCCAACGTGGCCGTAATGGTCAGTGTGCACCCGAGTTGCAACAAGCAGCCGCTTTGTTCAATCCTCAACTCCAATCAATGCTTGATAGTCTCAATAGCGAGATAGGGCAAAATGTGTTCATTGGTGCCAATATTCGACAAACCAACATCGACTTCATTTCTGACCCAGCAAGATATGGTATACTTAGAACTTCTTACATCGAATATATGTCATATAAACCAATTTACGATAATTTAACATATTTTTGTTGAGCAGGATTTGTTACATCAAAGGTGGCGTGTTGTGGACAAGGACCATTCAACGGTATCGGGCTATGCACACAATTATCAAACTTGTGTCCCAACAGAGATCTATACGCATTTTGGGATGCATTCCATCCGTCTGAGAAAGCAAACAGGCTCATCGTACGACAAATCTTACAAGGATCAACTGACTACATGTCACCGATGAATCTTAGCACCATCATGGAATTGGACAGGGCCACTAACGTATGATCGCTCCATTTATGGCTTCAAATTTGCACACTTTGCCTCTATTCAGTTTGATATAGTGTTTTGTGTATGTTCTTACTTTTGAGATTGATTTTCAAGTGTCAATTATATGTATGCTATTTATTTTGAAGTATAGGTCAAGTTGTAAGATTATTATAATAACTTTGTGTCATAGTGTAGCTACATGAGTAGCATCTTCAAATGTTTGTATCTTGAACACAATTTGAATAAATTGAGCTAAATGAATCCTTGAGCTAGAATACATGCTTTGTTTTTTATTCTTTCAAAATTGTGACTATTTTTTATACCTTATCGGTAAGTTAAAATCATGATAAACTAAAAAGCTAGTGCAATAATGTTGATATAAATGGTAAACGTGAGGAAAGTGAAAAAAACTTTAAACACGCAAAAGGACATAAGGGCCCAAATTTCTTTATTTAGGACTCCAATTTTAACTTTTGGTCGAATTTAAAGATTTGTGGACGAAAAAAAATTACTCTTTTTCATGTGAAATTCACTACGTGAAAGATAATTTCTATATCTGACTGAATATAAAAAAAATAAAAAAATAAAAAAAATAAAAATAAAAAAATCCCATCCTTAAAAGAATTAATTGCATGCCAACCAATTTTTTTTATATGAGAAATGATATGTCCACAAAGAAAATCTCACACAAAAGATCCACAAACTGACGTGGCGGCATGTCATTGGTGGCTTTGTCTCCCCTCTCTCTCATTGAGCCAATCATTTTCCGCCACATCGGTTTGTGGATCTTTTGTGTAGTTTTTCTTTGTGGACCTATCATTCCTCTTTTTTTATATACTACTCAAAACTCAAAAGTGTGTAACCCTGTCATATATGTTTGTGTGTCTAGTGTGTACCTTCATCCTATGTCATATCTACGTCAGCACATTATAGGTGAAATGTTAAGTAACGTTCAAAGAAAATTAATTATCGAGGACAAAGGTTAACTATATATTGAATGCCGTGGATGTGACCTTTCAATTGTTAAAATTGTGAGTTTTATATATATGTGTTGGTAGGAAGTACTATAATAATATTATGTTAGAGTAAATTGCAAAAATCGTACATGTGTGGTTTGATCAAATTGCATATTTCGTTTGTATAGTTCGTAAGTGCAGACGGCATTTTTGTGAGAAACTTGGGCCCGAAATCGTCCTTGGTCAAACTGAAATGCCTAAAATACCCATTTGTTCTTCCATTTTGATTTTCTCCTTTAATTTTTATTTTTTTAAATTAAATCTCAATCACATTCAGAAAAGAAAAATATAAATAAAAAAAAGACATCCCCCCACCCAAAACCACTTCATCACCACAGTTATTTCTTTACATCCTCTTTTCTATTTGAGTAAACTACAAAGATGGTCCCTGTGGTTTGCGTTGACTTTCACTCTTGGTCCTTTGACTTTTTCTTTTGCACAGATAGTCCCTAACTCCGAAACCCTAAACACTCATTCCCTTGACCAGAAAACGTTAAGTTTGACTGTTAAAAACCGCTCATGTGACTTGCACATGAGGCTATAATCGTCATTTTATATTTTCTAGCCCACCACAACTACCCTTCTTCATCTTTAATAAACTCCCCACCACTACCAATCAAACCATAATTTTTCTGGCCACCTTCATCAAATTCCGACCACCTCGTATATGGAAGCGTTTAAGCCATAATTTTTCCCGCCACCTCCATCAAAAACCCCTCATGTGACTTCAAAGCCATAATTTTAATCCTAATATACCTGTGTCAATAAGGTTGTGTGGCTTCAAAGTCAACTCGTTACAGTCCAGTAACATCAAATATCAAAATGAAACATCTTTCATCACGCATTTCAAAATTTAACAAGTTAACTTTCACATTATCGTCGATTAAAATACCTACGCAGACTTTCATCATCAAACTGAAACACATGATCAATCTAATGACTAATTCAATGCACACTTTCACCATTTTGCTACGTCTCATCCACACAAAAAAGCCATTTTGCTATCTCTTTTTAAAACTATAATTAACTCAAATTGAATTAGTGTTCCAAAAAATGACAACCACTTTAAAGCTTTGCTTTTTAATTTAAGACTACTACGCAACAGCTTGGAATCAAGAACATAACACACTTTAATTCGAATCAAACAAGTTTACTTTACTGACAAAAAAGAACACTTATAATTCGAAATACATTATCAAGATCTGTAGCAAATGCTCTAAATTAAATCTCACTACCAATATCCGAGCAAATTCCCGCTTCAACCCACACCAATATCCATTACACTCGCTGTCACGCGTCACCTGTAGATGCTAAAAAAACATAGGTCGTTGCAAATAGGGTCCTTGGTGGCTGAAGGAGAGCTTGAGAGTGGTGACTGTTGATATAAATAATGTATAAAAACGTTATTAATATTTTTCGATATCCCTAAGTTTTGACGATCACAAAATGTAAAAGCATTAAACGCAAAATTAATACGTAAACAAGTATTTAGCAACTAATATCATTTCATCCAACAAAATCACTTAAGGTATGAATAAACAAGTGACTAATAAATTTTATGATCAAAGGGATTTTTATTTAAACATTACAAAGCTTATAAAATTATATAAACTCTTTATATATCTTTGAAAAACATTTTTGGTAATAAAGGAAAATGTTTTCATAATAAATATATGAATTCAAATTTTTAACCAAAATCATTTAGTTTTTCACCAAATAAACTTTCCCCAGTAAAAGACAAAAAATCTGGCCGTTACTGGAGGGTGGTCCCCTTAATTTTAAGGGGGCCGCACGCTCCTGTTGTCAGATTTGATTCCCTATAAATACAGGCTTAATCCTGGTATTTTTCCCCACCTTTTGCATGAAAATTTTCAGATCCAATTCTCTCTAAACATCCTTCTAAAACCCTTTGATCATAAGATTATTAATCCTTGTTTCAAGTAATCCAATCTTTTCATTCCCTCATCTCTCTAAGTGCAAAAGAAGAATACTCCTTCAATAATCAAGTTAAGAAGTATTGTACATTTGTATATATTGTCTAGTAGTTGTGTATATTACTTGTAAAGGTGTAGAAGGCTTGTAATTAGATAGATCTAGGTGTGTTAGTTGTGAGTAGAAGTAGTGAAGAAGAAGTAGAGTTGTGAAGAGCAAGAAGTAGTGAAGTAGTGAAGTAGTGAAGGTGTGTAGTAGTTGTGGAGTGTACAAATTGTGTAGAAGTCGTGCTAAGTTGTGTAGTGGTGTGAGATTGGTTCTAGCTACAATTAGAACCCGACATTTAGCTTAGTGTCGTTAATTGGTGTAAGCAAAAGTTGTGTAAGGTTTTCTTCGCCATAAGGGAGCTAGTTGACATAGTGAAGAAAACTCTCGAGTAGGTGACTCAGGGAGTGGAGTAGGGCAAGGAAGGTGTCCTTGTAGCCGAACCACTATAAATCCTTTGTCTCACGGTTAGATCTTTCCAACTCTAACTTATTACTTAGCTTACTTACTTACATCTCGTATATAGCTATAATTGTCTATATTATGCATGTGTTGATTTTACATACTTAGCTTACATCGTTATTATTTTTCATACCTCGATATAGTTGTTCATATTGTTCAAGACTTGAGTTCACATAAGATCGAATCAAAGTTTTAAGAGTAAACAAGGCTTTAAAACTAAACTAAGTTTTCATAAATAAAAAGGGACGTAAAAATACTTGTCTATATTGTTATTGTTTACTTGCGTAGATATAAGTTCTTATAAGTCATACTCATCCATATTGTTATTATTTACTTGCGTAGATATCAGTACTTATAAGTATACAAGTATTGATCTCACATAAACTAGAATCGAAGGGTTTTTAAACAACTAAGTTTTCATAAAATTAAAAAGACGTAAAACTATTCAACCCCCCCCCCCTTCTAGTTTTCCACAATTGGTATCAAGAGCCACGTCAAATAAGATTTTTAAAATAAATTGTATTTTAAAACTTGAATCGATCTATGGAATCGGAAAAATATTTAGAAGGGCAATCTATGCAAAGACCACCACTATTTGAAAGTGATGGTTTTATTTATTGGAAAAATAGATTCGAAACTTATGTGAAATCAAAAGATCTTGATCTTTGGCATGTCATTAACTTTGGTGACTTCCCCCTATTCAATATAATTTTGAAACTCAAAAGGATGAAATTGTATATTTTGAAAAACAAAATGATGATTTGAAAAGGAAACTAGCAAAAATAATGAGGCTAAAATGGTTATTTATAATGCATTACCACGCAAAGAATATGAAAGAATTTTTATGTGTAAAACCGCAAAAGATATTTGGGATTCTTTATTAATCACTCACCAAGTTAATAGTCAAGTCAAAGATAATAAAATAGATCTTCTTGTTCAACAATATGAACAATTTATGATTCCGGAAGAGGAATCAATAGATAATGCATTTGCTAGGTTTAACACTATCATCACAAGTTTAAAAGCACTTGATGAGAATTTTTCTAGTAAGAATTTTGTTAGGAAATTTCTTAGGGCTCATCATCCAAAATGGCGAGCTAAAGTTACGGCGATTGAAGAATCGAAGAACTTGTCAACTCTTCAACTTGATGAGTTGATCGGCAACTTGAAGGTCTACGAAGAAATAATAAAGAAAGATTCCGAGATGGTCAAAGGGAAAAGAGAACAAAGCAAATCAATCGCATTGAAAGCTAGGAAGGAATCTAGTGACGAGGATAGCTCAACCTCCGAAAGCGATGACGAAGAATATGCTATGGCCGTAAGAAACTTCAAGATATTCTTCAAAAGATAAGGAAGATTCATTAGAAAACCACATGATGAAAGAATGGCATTCCAAAGATAAAGAGATAACAAAAATAACAAGAGCGGAAGGAAGTGTTATAAATGCGGCGACTCAAATCATCTTATCGGAAAATGTCCAATGATGACAAGGGATCAAAATCAAAAGGCGTTCGTTGGAGGAGCATGGAGCGGTAGTGATGAAGATGAGAAAGAAATAACAAAGGACGAAAAATGTCTTTTAGCCAAGGCATCCAATGAGGTACTTTCCGAAACCAAATACTTTAGTGATGAAAATCAATCATTAGATGAAAAAGACCTAGAAAATGAATATAATAGATTATGCAAATTAGGTCAAAAGGTTATAGCTAAAAAATAAGTCACTAAAACATATTAATAGTCGATTAGAAAATGAAGTACTCGAATTAAAAATTAAACTGCAACATTTGAAAAAAGAAAAAGAAGTTTCTATAGAATGTAAAACATGTTTAGAGGTCAAAAATGAAAACGAAAAACTTAAAGATGAAATTTTCAAACTTGACAAGTTTAAAAATAGTGGTAACTCACTTAAGAAAATAATAAGTGTTCTACAAACTTCGGGACATAAAACCGGTTTAGGGTTCACTTCAACTAATGTTTCAACTAGCGAAAATAAAAATGTAAAATTTGAATGTGAATCTAGTACACAAAAACCATTAGAGTCAAACCATAAGTATGTAATTATAAAAGATAGAAAAATACCTATTGCAAGTGATGAGGATGTAAAAAGTTTTTATAAATCATCATTAAAAGCCAAAACCGGATTTTCTAAACCAAAATTAAGATCTAAAACTCCACCTCCAAATAGACCAAATAATCCTCATCTTCGGTCTAAAACCCTCAACATAGGAGAAATCAAGGTAGACAAAACTTTTCTAATAATAGTCACCCAATGTGGAATTATCCACATCAACCAAGCTTTAACCCATTGGGAATACTTCCACCATACATGCATCCTAGTCAAGTGCAAACCATGTTTGGTTCAAACAACTTTGGACCAATGAGACCATGGGAACCAAGTGGCTAAGTTGTCACTTTTTGAAAGTATTGGAATCTCATCTACAAATGACTTCTATAAGTCAACCTGGAAGCTTGAAGTGTTTGAAGAAAATTTATTGAAGACTAAAAGGTACGCGTTTCTTTTAAGTTCATCATTAAAATTTATATTCTTAGATTAATAACTAGTTAGATTAATGCTTAGTTATATAGCTAGTAATAGTTACTTACTCACGCATTATGAACCCCTCTTAGTTGGCTTTTCTAGGATTAAAATAAAATTGCTTGTTGTCTAACAAAATAGAAAATGGAAATCTTCTATATATACTATTAGCAAACTCATGGTGATGAAGTGAAATGAGCTAAGTGGATTAATCGTTAATATAGAAGTAGGACTAGATCTCTCGCGTAAGAAAACTATGGATGAAACAATGTAACAAACCGGAATTTTCCAGACTAATTTTAATAATAAATATTTATTTATTATACCTAATTTGGGCAATTCTATGCATAAACTGATATTTTTGAGCGTTTTTGAGCATTTCGGGTATCTGTAACGCGTACTGTAGCTTACAGTCATCATTTAAAATAGTCTATTTTTGTTAGTAAACATAAATTAATCCATTTTGGATAGTTACTGACAAGTTTCGTAATTTACTGAGAAGTTTCTCACATTTTCTGAAAAACAACGCCGTACGCGAACCGACACCACAGTACCTATGGTAAAGGTCAAGTAATTATATTTTTGAGTCAGTAATGACATTTTATTACATTTCTGACAAAAACGTGGCTAAAAACTTTATTTTACGTATACGTGTCCAAAAATGTCAAACCGGAACATTTCGGGTACATTTAAGCTTAAACCGACACACAATGCACCAACGAGGATAAAAATCTTATTTGATCCCCTTCTTTGGATCCTATAACCGGCCACCTAACTTCCTAAACATATAAACAAATGCAAAATCACCCTAAAACCCATAATACACTCTTTTATCCAATGACTATTACTTTAACTAGTAATATATACTTGTACATGGGTAATTCACATGCCTAGATCAAGTTTTCATCCAATTTTCTTCTCAAAAACTCTCCCTAGCCGAAACTTTGCAAGAAAATCAAGATCCACAAATTTTTATTGAAGTTCAAGTTAATCGGGGTGTACTTTCAAGAGTTTCGGGTTAATCGGAACGTATTATGGGTAAATTTGGTGCATTTTGGGTTGTTTCTTGGCCTCCTACCTCTCGAATTTTCCAAGATCTTTGTAAGGATCCTCAAACTTATTCAACCTTGTTCAATTCATGTTCTTTTGATGTCTAATGATGTTATCAAAGGCTAAATGTGCATGTTTTGCTAAAATGAAAAAGCTATGGTTTGACATATTGTTGCTAGTGCTCGACTCTTATGAAGTATTCATACAAATTAGGATATTTCTTGCTTGTGTGGTAAATCTTGTTGCTTGTGGTACTAATTTGAAGATACAAATGTAATTTATGCTAATTACGTGAGTTTAAGACGATATATACACTTTTGGGTGTATATATACAAATTGGCCACAATAAAAATTATGAAATTATTGGGGTTTTAAAAAAAATAAAATTTTGGCTCAAGTGGTGAAATGGTGGAATTTTTACTTGAAAGATTATAATTAATTAATTAGTATTTTTTACTAATTAATATGTCGAATTAACCGTAACTAATTATAATTAATTAGTAAAAAATACAATTTTTGGTGAAATTAATTATTTTGGCCGAAAATAATTAATTTAGGTCGAATGGAGTAAAATTTGACCAAACTTGACTTTTGTGATTAAGTACATAATTATAAGTGTTAATTACGTTAAATTTTAGTTCGTTATGTAATTATAAACACTAAATTGAGTTTTGGGCCAAGTAAATGTTTTGGGCCCAATTGGTGATTTGGTGGCAGTTGGGCTGAGCCCAACAAGTATTTCCCAACTTTGACTTTTTGACCAAAAATTGTTATCGGACGTATAAAATTAATTTTGACATATAACGATATATATATCGTAACTTAAACCGGATTAAATGGTTTTGGGCCAATTTTTGGGCTAACGGGCCCAATAATGAAGTTTAGGCCCAATAAGCCTTTCGGGTGACAAAAATGAGTTTTGAAACATATTTGAGCTTACGATGATTATTTTCATATAGTGAAACTATTTATATCGATAAATACTAAATTAAACTCATTTTTACCTAATAAGCCTAATAATTGGATTTTTAGCCAAATTTAGCGAATATTGACTTTCGTTGACTTTTGAATTATTTTGGCTAAACGTTGATTTTGTATCGGGAGATATCATCCCAAGTGACGATAACTAAATTTAGAGATAAACAAACTTATAACGACTAATATATACGTACGTACTAAAAGTTTGCAAAATAGTTAA
>LBNU01007040.1:23505-38148 GCA_014162995.1 Artemisia annua
TATATATATATATATATATATATATATATATATATATATATATATATATATATATATATATATATATATATATATATATATATATATATATATTATTTACAAATTGTAACGACGAGTACGACGTACGGATGTTCCGTCGTGTACACTCACACCATACACTTTCACCATGAGCCATCACCAAGAGCCTTTCTAATAAACTACTTTTGAAATGTACGTACCACACAACAAGCAAGAAATACACGAGCACATGGTCACACATAAAACCTTTTTCAAAGGAGTCAAAACGCTAAAAGCACTAACATTGTACTAAGACACTTGTCTTTGGAAACTCTTTTACTTTACAAGACGTATTATGAGATAATTATATACTAATTAGGTTGTGCTGATCTCGTACCATTGCGCCTATATCTCTTGATACCATTGTATCCTGCTCTAGATGCCAGTTGTGTCAGTTGTGATATTTTGCGTTGCTTCATAATGAGATGAGTTCATGCCCCCTATTTTTACTTGTTTTCATAACTGTTTTGGGGGAGAATACATGCTTGTTTTACTAAAATCCAGTATTTGTGTTACTTAAACATATGAATTGTTTACTTGAAAACTATTCGTGCTTTGCTAAATTCCTTGTTTAGTCATTCAACCGCATGACTTGACTTATCGTTATAAACTGGATTATTGTACTATGGACACAAGTGCTTGAAATGTATATGTACGTTTATAACCCCACTTTCTTATAATTACTGTTTTTATGCAAACCCCTTTATGAACAATTGCTCGTGTGCAATACTACTATTATGCATACCACTTGGGTGATCGGTTAGGCACCTACTCTCTGTGTTGTTTGACCGGTTAGGCAAATAGACGCATACTATTTGAAACGCTTGGGTGATCGGTTAGACACCTACTCTATGTGCGGTTTGTCCGGTTAGGCAAATGGACGCATATTACTTGGGTGATCGGATAGACACCTACTCTTTGTGCGGTTTGTCCGGTTAGGCAAACGGACGCATACTACTTGGGTGATCGGATAGACACCTACTCTCTGTGCGGTTTGTCCGGTTAGGCAAACGAACGTATACTACTTGGGTGATCGGTTAGACACCTACTTGGGTAAGCTGCATTTGACTGATTTTTCTCCTGTCACTGCAAGTGAAGCAGATGTCATTAGAACTGAATTTGATTTGTATGTGAACGATTTTTCACACGCGAAAACCTTGTGGTCCACAATTCTTTTACACTGAATTGCTATTTACATAAACTTATGAACTCACCAACCTCGTGTTGACATTTTAGCATGTATTTTCAGGTTTAAGGCGATAGCCTACTTGTGGAGGCTTTTGGCATGGCATGGCACGGTCATAGATGACTCTGATGTAATTGGGACCGCTTTATTTCTTTTATGGGCTTATACTTCCACACTGTTTTTGGAACGCTGTAAACAAAAATACTTTTGAATATAGAGATTTCTTTTAAACGTTTGAGTTAAAACCGTTCTTTGTACTTTGTGTTGTGATACCATTTCAGTAGCACCCAAACATGTATGCTTCCGCTAAACCAGATTTTGGGGGTGTTACAAACAAGCTCTCGTAGACTATGGCATTAAGTTAGATAAGTGTGCGATAACAAAAGAGCCATAGACTTAAGTAAGAATCCCGTTCAACACTCTAGGATTAAACATATAGAAATACGTCACCACTTCCTTCGTGATAATGTTCAAAAAGGAAATATAACAATAGAAAAAGTTGCATCGGAAGAAATTGTTGCGGACATATTTACTGAACCCCTTACGCGTGAATTATTTAACTACTTGCGTTTAGGATTAGGAATGATGGAGCAAATTGATTGAATTCTTAAGAATGCTTAAAACTTTTTGAAATATCAAGGTTCTGGAAAAAATTTCTGTGTCAGATGGGCGGACCCCTTAAAGTTATAAGGGTGGCCCCTTAAACATTAAGGGGACCGGCCTTATTTAAGGAGGCCGGCCATCTGTGCTTGAAAGTTTCAGTTTTCTTTTCTTTCCCTCTCAATCTGAGTCTAGGATTCTATTTTGCACTAAACCAAGAATTGGGACATTTTGCTTTTGCATAAACATACTCATAAGAAAAACCCCAATTCACTTTTGAAAATCATTCTTACATTTAGGAAAACTCATTGTTGAATAATGATAAAAACGTTTTTATTCTAATCATGCATAATAGTCTCACTCTCGTTATTTATATACATATAATCCAATATATATATATATATAACACTTAGAAGTGAGCAAAGCAAAATCAAGGAGGTCAAAATTGTTTCTTAGGAAAATTTGTTTTCTTTTTATAGGAGTCGAAACGATCTTAACTTCACTTTTGTTTATTATAGGCATACACTAGAACAAGGTCAAGAATTACATTGTCACATTTGCTCCATCACTAGTTTATCACTCACTAGTTGCCTTTGGCCTTACACTAAGATATTTGTTTTAGGTAGAATGACTTGCTTATTTGCTTTATTGCCTTATTGGTTTTGCATGCATGCTTAGTTGTGATTATATTACATGCTAATTTGCCTACCTATATACTTTTCATGCATACTTCATTAAGATAATACATGCATAGTTGCCTAAAGAGATGGACTTGCCTAAAATCAAACCTCATAACCTTTACTCATCTCAACCTCAAATATCATCTCCTAGTGCACCTAATGCACCATCTAAAACACCCTCCTACCAAGAAATTCCTTCCATGAACATCGCTCATTTACTCTCACTAATCACACCACTTGATACTCATCACCCTATTTTGATTCTCCACTTTCCCAAATACACAAACACATCTTGTCTAGCCAATCCAACACCAAATTCCTTCTATATCTCCAACCATACACACAACCCTCAAGCTCACTCAAAAGAACTCTTTCTCAACCCTCATAATGGTCAAGCATCCACCTAAGCTCCCAACTACATACCTACATTTCATCTATCTCCTCCAAACAATCCTTTTATTGAAAAATCTCAACCTCCAAACAATAATCAATATTACACCTCACTCTCTTTTTCACCAACATTACAAAATTCCTTCATCATCATCCTCCTTGGAAACCTTGAAGTTTCGTGAAGAACTTGACCAACTCTATGATCTTCGTGATCTCAATACTATGCACCTTGCACAACGCAATTTGCATCACACACCTTCCTCTCCATACTCAAATTGCTTACTTCACTCATCCTCACACAATTACTCCATCCACATTTGTTTCCATCCTTACACCCAAAAATACACTTTCATCTCACCCATACAATTCATATGAAGAGCATGCTCAATCTCAAAACAACAATCCCAATCTCATTCCCAACACCTCACATTTTGGTCAAACTACCAATCCACCATCCAAAACATCCTCCACTCATAAAACATCCTCTACTTCCATACCTTCATCCTCATCCATACATATCTCCACCTCCAAGAGTATCACCACCACCTCCTACCAACACACATGCTATTCCCATGTTACATGACCAATCATCCATAACAACCACACTCCACCATCATCACCTTCCTCCGAACATAAAAAGTTCGTTGAAGAGCTCTAAGAAGCTCATGAGCTAAGTGCTCTTCTTGTCATGTATCTTGCTCAACGCAACTTGGACCAACCACCTTCATCACCCTACTCAAATTGTCTCCCTCACTCTCTCCACTTAGAGCAAGTTGAGCAACATATACACTTTTGTCCTTGTTCCATTTACCTTCAAAAACAAACCATTCTCTTGGATTGAGTATCTCCTCACTAGGTCTTTTCCAACACCCTCACTAACACAAGAATCCGACCCTCAAACAAACCCTTCCGTTCCAAACTCACCACCACCAAACACTTCATATCCCTCACCAGTCAACCCACCAAACTTCAATCCCATCTCATGGAGCTTACTTGAAGCCCATGGTGATACTTGTTTTTGTTGCATCCATAACCAAACCATCATCTTTGGCCTAAGAGATGAGTTACAATATATGTTTTCATATATTGAGAATTTGTTCCATCAACAACCACCAAAATATCCAAACTATCCAAACACCATTCCCACAAAAATCTATCTCCACTAAATCTAACTACCATGCTTCTCATCTTCAAATAAAATCCCCACAAACCTTTTGTGTTACAAGCAAGTCCAAGAGACCTCAAGTTGGCAACTTAGTATTATCTAGTGTAATTTGCAAGAAAAGCATATATATATATGCTTATGTAAAAATGATTATGTTTTCAACATAATCTATTTAAATGGTTCTATTAATGAATGCTTCTTATTAAATGCACGCTTATTAGTTCTCTTATATCTGTTCTATGCATCATATATATATTGCTTGTGCTCTAAATATTTTTGCAAGCATTCCATATCTCGATTTTTTTATGACCTCAAAACGATGGGGAGTATACGTCAAGGGGGAGCACTACATTCGTCGGGATATCCTTTTTGATGCTAACAAAAAGGGGGAGAAGTGATATAAACTCATACTAAAAACTTGTATATATATTAATTTTTAGTTTAATGAGTTTAGATTTTGTAATCATCAAAAAGGGGGAGATTGTTGATATAAATAATGTATAAAAACGTTATTAATAATTTTTGATATACCTAAGTTTTGACGATCACAAAATGTCAAAACATTAAACGCAAAATTAATACGTAAACAAGTATTTAGCAACTAATATCATTTCATCCAACAAAATCACTTAATGTATGAATAAACAAGTGACTAATACATTTTATGATCAAAGGGATTTTTATTTAAACATTACAAAGTTTATAAAATTATATAAACTCTTTATATATCTTTGAAAAACATTTTTGGTAATAAAAGAAACTGTTTAATTCATAATAAATATATGAATTCAAATTTTTAACCAAAATCAGTTAGTTTTTCACCAAATAAACTTTCCCCAGTAAAAGACAAAAAATCTGGCCGTTACAGGAGGGCGGCCCCCTTAATTATAAGGGGCGGCCCCCTTAATTTTAAGGGGTCCGGCCACCATTTAAGGGGGCCGGCACGCTCCTGTTGTTAGATTTGATTCCCTATAAGTACAGACTTAATCCTGGTATTTTTCCTCACCCTTTTGCACAAAAATTTTCAGATCCAATTCTCTCTAAACATCCTTCTAAAACCCTTTGATCATAAGATTATTAATCCTTGTTTCAAGTGATCCAATCTTTTCATTCCCTCATCTCTCTAAGTGCAAAAGAAGAATACTCCTTCAACAATCAAGTTAAGAAGTATTGTACATTTGTATATATTGTCTAGTAGTTGTGTATATTACTTGTAAAGGTGTAGAAGGCTTGTAATTAGATAGATCTAGGTGTGTTAGTTGTGAGTAGAAGTTGTGAAGAAGAAGTAGAGTTGTGAAGAGCAAGAAGTAGTGAAGTAGTGAAGGTGTGTAGTAGTTGTGGAGTGTACAAGTTGTGTAGAAGTCATGCTAAGTTGTGTAGTGGTGTGAGATTGGTTCTAGCTACAATTAGAACCCAACATTTAGCTTAGTATCGTTAATTGGTGTAAGCAAAAGTTGTGTAAGGTTTTCTCCGCCATAAGGGAGCTTGTTGACATAGCGAAGAAAACTCTCGAGTAGGTGACTCGAGGAGTAGAGTAGGGCAAGGAAGGTGTCCTTGTAGCCGAACCACTATAAATCCTTTGTCTCGCGGTTAGATCTTTCCAACTCTAACTTATTACTTAGCTTACTTACTNAGGTTTTCTCCGCCATAAGGGAGCTTGTTGACATAGCGAAGAAAACTCTCGAGTAGGTGACTCGAGGAGTAGAGTAGGGCAAGGAAGGTGTCCTTGTAGCCGAACCACTATAAATCCTTTGTCTCGCGGTTAGATCTTTCCAACTCTAACTTATTACTTAGCTTACTTACTTACATCTCATATATAGCTATAATTGTCTATATTATGCATGTGTTGATTTTACACAATGTTGCAAAAATCGTGAATCAGTACTGAGGCGGTCCGGGGCCGAGTAGTGTCTTTTTACCGATTAATCGGCCAATTACCTTGTAATCGCCGATTAATCGGCCGATTTTCTTGTAAATCTCTCCAAGTTCCAGGGCCTTGTAGCTTGTAATCACCAATTAATCGGCCGAGTTGGCCGATTTTTGCAACACTGATTTTACATACTTAGCTTACATCGTTATTATTTTTCATACCTCGATATAGTTGTTCATATTGTTCAAGACTTGAGTTCACATAAGATCGAATCAAAGTCTTAAGAGTAAACAAGGCTTTAAAACTAAACTAAGTTTTCATAAATAAAAAGGGACGTAAAAATACTTGTCTATATTGTTATTGTTTACTTGCGTAGATATAAGTCATACTCATCCATATTGTTATTATTTACTTGCGTAGATATAAGTACTTATAAGTATACAAGTATTGATCTCACATAAACTAGAATCAAAGTTTTTTTAAACAACTAAGTTTTCATAAAATTAAAATGACGTAAAACTATTCAACCCCCCTTCTAGTTTTCCATAGGTTATTTATATGTGGATGATGACAGACGAATGACACCTAGTGGTTATGTAGCATAAAGTGGCATTCTACGGTTCAAATAAAAAGGGTGTTGTGGAAATTATTTGTGCTTGACTGGTTTTTTTATGCATGTGTAAAATGTGTTTTGTTTTATTGTGTCTATTTAAAAGATGTAGGTACATGTTATTTTTTAGACAGAAAGATACAATGTCTAAGTATCCTAGATGTGCGAAGCTGAAAGCCGATGCAAATTCAAGTAGGTGGCCAGATATGCTGGCCATTTATTGCCAGCAAAGTTCAATGCAAGACATTCAAATAGCAAGAGAGATAAGTGAGTTTTCCGCAAAATTGGTTGGTCTCATGAGTGAAAGAGGTCGTTTTATTCAGGAGTTGGAAAATATCGACAATATGTATGTGCAAAAGATGATAGAGCATTTAAAAGAGGTTCAAGTGAAAGACGATCAAAAGTTCATGCATTTGGCGACATTTGTAGATGAACTTGACCTAAATGCTCGCGGCAAAGATGTGTTTGCTTTAAAGCTTAAGGGAATTGTTGATTTCTAAGTGTTGTGCTAGGTTGTGAAATAATCTGTCTTTGCTTTGTAAACATGGTGATTATGTTTATGTAATATGTTTGTGTAAAATATTGTATTCAATAAAAGTGGTAATAAAGTTTATGGATGGCTTGTTTGTGCACTGTATTCTGAAAGTGGATCTAAACGAAATCTATAAAACAGTATAGGAAATCTACAAAACAGTTCCTATTCAATATGCAATGATGGTTTATGGATATCAGGATTTTGTTTTTTTCTTTTTGGAAGATAGTGATGTGAAATCCTTTCTTTGCTTTGGTTTTCCTATTTAAGAGAGTTCAAATACACATGTAATTTCATATATTTTTTTGATAAGCATCTAATAAAAGCAAGAAAATACAATGTCCAGGCGTCCCAAGTGTGATCAGCTCAGAGCTGAAGCCAACTCTAATAATTGGTCTGAGATATTAGTTTTGTATTGTCGGCAAGCTAGTATTGAGGATATTCAAATGGCACAACAGATGAATTCGCTTTGTGGCAGATTAGTTGGTGTCAACCGTGAGAGGGCGAGTTTTATTCAAGACCTTGAGACTGTTGGGAACACCTATGCTCAGAAAACGGCTGAGTATCTAAAAGAAGTGTTGGCAAAAGATGAACAAAAAGTGCTGCAGATGCGGTTGATGGGGCTGAATTGGAATTGAATGCTCGTAACAATGATGTGTTTATTATAAAACTTAAGGGTCTAATGCATTTCTAAGTGTATTGCTATAGTCAGGGGAGATTATCTCTATGTGTTTAGTCCTAGCATAGTTAATTGTGGTTGAGTGTAAGATATTTGTTTCAATAAAAGCTAGGGCTTATGTTGTGTAACTTTGTGTTTATTGTAAGATATTTTATGCAAGCAAAAGTATGAATTTTAGTTTAGCAAATGTGAAGCTTACTTTTCTGTCTTTTTTGATACGGCTCATCTTGCTGAGGAGGTGGTTGTGCCATTCCTTCATTGCTGATCTCCTTGCCTTTTGGTTCCTCCGAATCTTTTTCTTGAAAAAGTGGTCGCTTCACTGCTTTGCTTTTAGTGTGTTCTCCTTAAACTTTTCCTGAGTCTTCATGAGGTGTTATTGACAGGATTGGTGGTGGTGTTGCTATTTTATTGGCAAATAGTTAGAAAATGTATATGTACATATATATTTAAATAAAAGAAAGTCTTACATAAAACAGAAAGTTTCTACCTGGCTTTTGTTCTGCTGGTACAGTTGTGTCTTGTTGATGATCAAACGATGGTTTGTTTAGTTCTGTAGCTGGCAGGTTTTCATGTGCCTCTTGGTATGAATGCTCTTCATTTGTTATTGCGATAAAGGATGCTGATGGTCCTGGTTTTTTTAAATAGCAGTTAAGATTTGTAATTGTATACGGTATTTTTAACAAAGAAAAATTGTAGAGTAAAACAGGTTTACCTTCAATGGCTTCTATTGATTTGGCTGATATTTCATGCCTCTTTTTTTTGTCGAAAACTTGATCTAGAATAAAGCTAGTTGTGTCGCTTGTTTAGTTGAAACGGATTTGGAAAATATTTTTTTGTCCTTCAGCATCAAAGATCTGTGATGGTATCTCTTATTGGTCTTCTGCTTTATGCATTGCATTGAGTTCCGAACATCTACACCCCACGACATCATCTACTCCGGGAGTAAAGAAAGTGATAGGGACTGTTGCAGATTGATCTTTGATGAAACCTTTGAAACAATACCTGCATATCAACAATGGTGTTAAATATTTTATTTTTTTTCCTTTTTTTTTCTCTGTAGGCTTTTTAAAGCTGTAATATTGAATACAATTTACCTATAAAAGGGTTTATCTTGTATTCCATGATCCAAGCAGCGGTATGCTCCATTTCGCTCAACTACTTTTCCCATGCATTCGTTGCAAGAGATGTAGAACCAATTTCTTTTGATGTTGATGCCGACTATTATTGCTTCAGTAGTGAATTGTACGCCTTACAAAGGTTTTTGTAAATGGTAAGATATTGGGAGAATTTTAGAAGTGTTTTAAGGGGAAATCTGTTGCGGAACTTTTCTTTCTCAACATCTTCATACGAGGTTTTGCAAATCCGTATTTGCCGAGTTGTTTTACACCTCTGTGTGTATCTGTTTTATTTCAAAAAGTTGGAACAAAGATACTTTATCAAGTTTTAATGTAAATACGAAGCTATTTTGATCTTTGGTTTTGAAAAATCTTACTGTGCTCTTGCTTCATCAACCTCTGGTATTTTCGGGTTTAGGTAACACTCTGTTGCTGAGGTTGCTGTCAGTTGATAGTTATCTACAATAACATTTTCGAAAATATGTTAATGTTTTGTTCTTTAGATATAATATTTTGTCAGAGTTTTGATCAAATACCTCTGAATCTTTCGACACGGCAAGAGCTGACAGCGATTATAACAGGTTGTTCCATTGTCTCAAGCCTGTGGTTTTCGAAATTCTCTGCCATTTGATCCCACATTGTGAATTCAACTATCCTACCACTGTGCACATAAACAACACATTAGAGGAATCGAAAAGTGTATTAATTATTATTAAAATGTATTTTTGCAAAAGTTTAGGGTGAAAGGTTGTATACTTTAAACTCTCAATGTCAACTTTTCTATAGATAGTCTCTTTTTGATTGTTTTTTGGTTTACGGATCACTTGGCCGACTGATCTCAGATGACCCATGAAATCTGCAAATAAATAAGTATTAGCATCTGCACATTTTGTTTTTTTTGTAAAAAGCTGATGTTAAAAACATGACCTGTTAGAACTGGGTACTGCATTTTTCTTGTTCCGTCTTCTTTTGGGATTTTTGATTGTAGCTGGTTGTATGAAACAAATTTAAAGTAGTGGTGGGGGATGTTCGTTGCCGTTATAGGATCAAACTTGGTGATTCTTCCAAATCTAAGGCTTGTTTTGTTGTCGATTGTTTGTTGGTAAGGGTAGGTGGGTTCACACATGAAGTCTGAAATTCTGTAGACCGAGCGAAGTTTGATTTTTGGGTCAAAGTAGTTGATTTCTTTGACATTCATGTTGCCTTGTATTGCATTTCCCTGTCAGTGTGTGTTTGTTGTAAGATAAATTTAAAAATGTAACATTTAATTTTTATAGGGGCTGAGTTTTATCATACCTCTTTGTCTATTAAGATACAGCAGTATCTGGTTTCCTTTTTTTTGGAGAGAACCCGCTTTCCTTTTTTTTGGTGTAAGTAACTGAAATCCATTTCTGGTATACTCTTACTTCAATTACTTTGTTATAAGAGGTTGGTCGTAACTCAGCAATTGTTGTAATGTCTGGCACATTACTGCTTTCAACGATCGCTTTTTCAGATGGATTGCTTACTTCATCGAGTGCACTATCGGAAGTTTCCACCATTTTGCCTTGAGACGCTTCTGAAATTGGAGTAGCCACAGCTTTGTCCATTTTACTGGCAAGACATAACAAATAAGAGTATGTTATAAACAGAAAGTGTTAAGCCAAAGTGTTGCATACAAAATCATTTACTAACGATAGAACATTAGATATCAAATACCGTTGGTGTTTAGAGAATGCAGGTGAAGATGCACAAAAAATTCAGCGTATATCGAGCATGACAAAAGGAAACTAAAGTAGGTTAAAATTAAGAAAAAAAAAGGAAAAAGGAATTTGGAGTGCGATAAATACTAAAACATGCACTCATGGTGATAGTAAAATTTTGTATCATTTATTTTTGCCTAGAAATCTCTGTAAATGATGTTTTTTTGTCTCATTTGGTCTCCGATTCTGCTGCTGCTTTATGAGAACTTTTAAACCATGAGGAGATGTGGCTCTAGAGAGAGCTACATACAGCTGTCCATGACCATAAACTGGTTCTGGAAGGTAAACACCAATTTTGTTGAGGGATTGTCCTTGACTTTTGTTGATTATCATGGCATAACAAAGTTTAATTGGAAATTGGTGGCGTTTGAAAAGGAATGGAAGATTTGGGTCTGTATGGATTAAAAGAATCCTATATATAAAAACTTTTTCACCGACTCTTGTCCCTGTGATGATTTGAACTTCTATAAGTTTTGACATTAGTTGTGTGACAATCATGTGTGTCCCATTGCATAAGCCACCTGCGAGAGTAACATTTCTTAGAAGCATTACTGGTGCTCCGATTTTAACTTCGAGCAAATGTGGTGGGAAGCCTGGCAACTTAAAGGTGTTGAGATAGTCATCAGGGTACAACATCTCTGTGTCAGCGCCACTGTCAGCAACTGGTATAGCAACATCATGGCTTGCATAAGTTGTAGTTTCTCCTTCAATCATTGACAGAACATGCGAGTTAATAATGTCTGCAGTTTTATTTTTTGGACAGACGGTCGCTTTTTGTTGGAGAGTGATTGCCGAAGGTGTTTGTAGAGTGCTTTTGTCATAGATGAAATCTATCAATTTAGAGAGACCTTCCTCGTCATCTTCTATGCAATATCTTTCTGGAATTTCAACCCACGATGCATTTCTACTATCTTCTTCATCAGGTTAACCTATTTTCCCATCACCAATATCCAAAAGCCATGAAGCAAAGGATTGTGCAGAGCTCTGTTCTTCTAAGGTAAGATCTGACCGAAATAACCTCATGTTTTCTTTTAGTGTCATCAATCTAAAATGTGGCCAAAGGTGTGATCTTGCAATTGATGATGCTATTATCTCCATTTTCGGTGCACCTTTATTTACCGGCAGTGTTTGCCTAAAATCTCCTCCTAAAATGATTGTTTTCCCACCAAAGAGAACATTTGGTGAATCAAGTATGTCTCTAAGGGTTCTGTCTAATGCTTCGAAGCACCGACGATCATTCATAGGTGCTTCGTCCTAAATAATGAGATGTGTTTCTGCCAGCAGGTTTCCTATAAGAGTGTTCTTTTTAACTCTGCATAGCGACTCGTCTGTGAGCTCTAGCGGTAATTTGAATCTTGAATGTGCAGTACGGCCTGATGGAAGAAGCAAAGAAGCGATGCCAGATGAAGCAACCGCAAGAACGATCTTACCTTCTGAGCGCAGAGCACTAATAACAGTTTTCCACAGGAAAGTTTTGCCCGTACCTCCATGGCCATAGACGAATATCAAGTCTTGTCTATTTGTTGTGTATGCATTTATGATCAGATCATAAATCCTTTTTTGCGCAGCATTGAGTTTAGGCACTGAATCATCTCTTTCTTGTGCTAGCAGTGGCCTATTGTAGTTTTTTTCTTCCATGAGTAGGCGATTGTTTAGCTCATCTAGTAGATTTTTCGGGGGTAGCTGCAGGCCATAATTTTCAACTGGTTTACCACAACTGGTCAACAATATTTCCAACTCATATAATATGTACCCTTGTAATTCAGCATCATTGACATAGTAATTTGGAATCCGCACTTGCTCTGAAACAATGCCTATAATATCGTGGCCCATTTCCTTCCAAAATTTATTCCATAACTGTATAGGGTTTCCTACCTCACAATGAGTGACAAGCTGAGCGAAAAGGAATCAGATTTCTGTCGAGGATGCTGATATACATGCTTCTTGAAGGGTTGTATCCCATTCTTTGTCATCGCCAAGAAGGCCAAGGGCCTGGCTTGGGGCTCGATATATAGGATATAGGGTTTGGTTAACTTTTCGCACATCTTTAAACCCTTTAGATCCTTTTTGATGGCAGAGCAACATTCTGAAGTAGAAAAGCTCACCTGAAGTTGGGTGTACATATGCTAGGCGACCAATAGAATGGCGGTTGTTTTTTCCTCTTGTCCAGGCTTTGCTATCTTCGTACCAAACAAACTCTGACGGAAACTTCAGGTAAGTCAAATGATGTCCATCTGTGTTTTCAATGTTGTATGTAAACCAGTGTTGTCATTTTAAGATATTTGCGATTTACAATTGCTTCTAAATTGTCCCCATCTCGAAAAGTTATATGCTGCATGTTTTCGAGGTGGATTTGAAGTATCTCCACTGCTGGTTCCCGGCTATGTATCTGGAATTTTAGGATCCTCCAACAGGCTTCAGGAGGACATATGAAACGACCGTCAACAAAATTTTGGATTTCATCAATGTGCGGATGTGACCGTACTGCTGAAGTAGATGTATCACCAATAGACCTCGTTACCTGTGTGAATATTCGGTCTGTTCCCTTGGATATATATTTAATAAGCATGCTCCATCCACAATATTCTACATTGATGTGCGCTTCAAACTTTAAGCATAAAGAGCGGTTATATGGTACAACATAAGTGTTGTCAAGCTTCACGCGGTTTTTGGTTGCAAAAATGTTTGTTTGTCTCCTACAATAATGTACATGACCTTTGTCGTCAAAGAAAGTCTCATTGTTGTACTTCTTTGGGAAATTTTTTGTGCACTTGTCACCTTCCATACATGGTGCGTTCAAGTTGGCTTTTCCACAGGGTCCATGCATCATCATCTCGGAAACAATTTTATAGGCACGCGAATCGGCAACTGGATTAGGTAACTCTGCAGATATATACTGGTCAACATCGTTAGCATCTTGTACTTTGGTTGATGAAGATACCCACAGCAGTGTGTGACAATGGGGTAACCCCCGTTTCTGGAACTCAATAGTGTACAAAACTACACAGAAAAAAAACATGAAAGGCAAAAAAGTTAGGGATAAAATTTACTACACATACATTGCATAATTGAGGTATGGAGTTTATAAATTGTAATTAAAGTTTAAATTGAGAAAACTGGAAAAGATAGATACCTCCAGTGACAGTTCCAAATGGTTTTCTTTGCTTAAGAAATTTGACAAAGGCTTTTAGCTTTTGCTCAAACACCCGGCATATCACATCTGCCCTGTCAGATGCGCTTAATTGGGGAAAGTCTGCCATGTATCACCGGATTTCAGGCCAGTTTGCATTACATGTAAAAGTTATGAAAAACTGTGGGTTACCAAGCTCACAACAAATCACCAATGCATCCAAATAGTGGCTATACATGTATCTCGGACCGCCAGTGAACGAAGAAGGTAAAATAATTCTTGACCCAACCTCAGACCCATTATGATCGCCTCTTGAGACTGCATCATACAGGCCTGATAAATATTCGCCACGAATGTCATCCTGATGTGTCCTATAGAAATCCATTCTGTTATGCTATAGACAGCAATAAACACCAACAACGTATTGCCGGAAAAGACGACCTGTTCGGAAAAGCAAGTTGTAGTATCATGCCTTGGTTGCAGCTGATAAGTGTAAAATGCGTTCATCGAAACCCGTCGCATCCTTTTATTTGGATCTGCCGATCGTGTCATTAACTTTATATGATACCCTGGTTGCCCATAAATGAAGATGAGTGGAAATTGCAGCGACATGTACGACTAATGAAGTTTGTTGATCCTCTTTGCTGGCCCATCTCTATATTCGATAACAATATCATAATCTGCCTCGGCTGTTGGACCACTATCAAATACTATAGCTCCAATAGCTTGTGATGTAGGTAACTCGTAACCACGTGCACCATTACCATTATAAAGCCTCACTTTAAATTCAGGGACATCATTTTCTGCACACTTATCACGTGCTGTTCTGAATACTTGCACCAACTCGTTGTGGGTGTCTAAAAATTGTATGAGGCCTTGCACGACTT
>LBNU01007041.1:0-41889 GCA_014162995.1 Artemisia annua
TTATATATTACTTTAACTTATGAATCATGAAACTTACACATAGGGAGAGGGATGCACAACTTCCTTCTCAGGATGGGCCGTGGACGTCTCTGCTTCCTCAGACGAAGCCTCCATGCCAATCAGGCGACGCTTCCTCGATGGACCCTCACCGTCGCCACCTGAAGCCGCTCTCTTTTTCCCCGTGCTTCGCTCCGGGTTCTCCACCTTGAACATCTGCACGCTGCTGGACGAATCAGCGTGCGAAGTAGCAGGCTCCTGCACTGGCTCCTCAGTGGGAGCAACTACCTGCTCCGGCACGGCCATCTCCGGCACAACCTCCTGGGCCGCCGGGGCAGAATCCTCGGGCTCCTCCAGCACGAGGTCCATTGTATGCCCCGCAGTAGCCTCCAAGACAGGGACCTCTCCCTCAGCCAATTGGCGGTGTCCAACAGTCACCTCCAGAGGTCTCTCTACGCGCACAACCTGAAACAAGTCCATCTCTACGCACAAAAAGAAATCAACGGAAAACAATACAAGTCAGATAATGACGCAAAGCAGTAAACACTTACGCTACGAAGAAAAAGAATTGGAAGATGAACACCCACCCTGGCCAGCTGCATCCAAAAAGATCGGCACCTCCGACTCTGGCGCGAAGAAGTTCCGACTGATGCCCATATGCACCAGGAACTCTTCCGGATACGCACTAATAGCAATACGATTTGTATTGATAGTCTACGCATCCGCGTCGCTGTATGACCCAGGGACTGGGCGCTCATCCCTACGCAGGGAACCTTGAGTGTGGAACTCAAAGTCAAACGGAAAAACGCGGCGGTCAACCCAAAAAAAGAACTCCCTCCAGTTCCTAAGGGAGTCCAACTTATCTGTATAACATTGAAGCGCACCCGGGCGCTTCGCAAAAGAGATCCACCCGTTCGACCACGTTCGGTGGTAGAAGGCGCGGAACAAGTTCACGGTTGGATTAATTGCCATAAGGCGACAATTAATCTCGAAATTGGTTACTTTGGCCGCACCTATGCAGTGCAGTTGAGAGATATGCACCTCATAATAGGCCAGCACATCACAGAGGAACCGCGAAAGGGGTATGCGTTGATTCGCGAATTCGAAAAAACGCGCATACACCCCTACCTTCCCCACGGGGAAGTCGGCAATAGATGCGTTGGGATCCGGTAATTCCGGGTGCACCCCCTCTGGGATGTAAAAGTCTGAACAAAAATCCAAGAAATCGGCCTCCGTGAACATGCACGTTACATCCCCTAATTGAAGAACCATCTTTGTGTATAAAAGCGCACGCGCGGTGATTACCTATAAAACAGTTTTCTGGAAAAAAGTGGAGAAGAGATGAGGTGTGTGTGTGTGTGAATAATTTTAACTGTGAACAACACAGTGAAAATGAGGCGGATTTATATATTTTTCCCACCCACCATAGATAGCTGCCACGTGGATCCCACTAACTCGAATCGTGTGGACGGGAGTTGAAACAGTACAGGACACGTGGATAGCGTCTTCACTTCCCGAGGTACGTGATTTGTTCTTTTACAGACCAGATGCATTACACGTGTATTCTTGGCGGTAAAAATTAGAATTCTTCCCGCGCACGAATCAAGGGTACTTGCGACACGGTTTGAGTCTAGCGTCCGCAGGTCTTACCTACGCACACTAGACTGGGGGGACATGATGACGTATGGTATGGATTCGGGTCACGCACCCATCCAATACGCAAGCCCATCACGAATGGGCCATTATGACGATATTTGCAGCCCACGAGGCCCGCGAATACAGAACTATACTTAAGCCCACCACGAGTGGACTGTTTAGCTAACACCTAGGCCCACGTAGGCCCAAGCCCGGACACGGGCACTTGCCCGGTATGCGATATCTTCTATTATTTTGATAGATATCGGATACCGAAGATTGGGGAACACGAAACCAACTAGGGTTTCGTGTGTATAAATAGAGGCCTCCTCAGTCCTCTACAGGTACGATACCAAACCCTAAGCTACAAGCCTTAAACCTAAACACGATTACTTACTCTCACGCCGGAGGATAATCGGGGGAAACAATCCCTCGATAAGCCTAACGGTGTTTGTCGTTTTTCTTAGTGCGCAGGTCTTAAGTAACTTTACCCGAATTGGTACTCAAGCCAAGCCACGCCCAACTTTTGTATCAACATGAATATTTGTAGTGTGTGTCATGTATAAGTAGGGGCTGTAGTGCAGGCATGAAATAACGAGTGGTAACCTTAATCTATTCGGCCTATAACCTATTTTGTTGCTAACCTGTTTATACATGATCTTGGCCTATATAAAGCACGACAGGACATGTTTTAGAACTAATATATTTGAGCTTAAAAGAAGAGTACATGTCCAGAAGTTGGGTATGATTTTTAATAAGATATTATAATAATAAAGTCACTTTGAAATAATGTTCCTTTTATGCATGCATATATGACTCAAAATCTGTTATAGTTTTCCTTTACAAACTAAAATAAAAAGATTGAATGCATGCATGTTTTGGCTTACTTTCTTTTCTAAATCAAAGAAGGCCTCGATATATAATTTTCATGTACTAAAGTGTGTTGCTCGGCCTATTTTTAAATCAGCAAGAGGAGTGTTTATTTCGGCATATTTTAACAAAAGGGTGTCATGAATTTGTTTGTTTTCGAAATAATAAAATCTTGGGTCGTCACGACATAAATAGTAATATCGTAGGTACGTTACTAAATTATAAAATTATGATGATGGGGTCCAAAATTTTTATTAATTTATCAAATTAAACTTTAAAATAATTTTATTTGACTTTTTAATATTTAATTTTGATAATTTACATTTTACACCCTAAACTTTACTAAATTGATGAATCAACCTTAAGCTATTATATTGATCATTTTAACCTCAAATATTATTAATGGTTCATTTTAACCTTAAAGAATTAAATTATTATTTAATCCAAATAGAAAATTTCTAATTCGGGAAACCTACCTAAAAATAGAAAGTTACTAAAAATGGAAAGATAACTAAAAGAGGTAACTTACGCGAACCAGACTCTTCTTGATTCGTGTCCCTTCTCTTCTAGGTTCGGTGAAGCAGGAGTGATTCTTTCTCTCGTTATTTATTAATCTTGCTTGTGCATTTGGACTAAGGTACAGATATTCTGACATATCTACAGGTTTCTCGTACACTCTTGTCTTTCCTCTTTCTTGGATATCTTGAACCTTGCTATATTCCCTTGATTATTGAACCTTGCTATGACCCTTTTTAAACTGAACCTTGCTTGAGACTTACACTATGATGCTTGAACCTTGAAATAACCTTGTCATGATACCCTTGTGACCTTAACCTTGAACCCTGGTGGGACTTGGATACTTGTGGGATATTATAACGGGAGGTGAAATCTCTTTTCTTAAGGTTATGACATGGAACATTTAAAGGAGAAATTAGTTTATAATGTCACCTAAGACTAATCTTCTAAATGGACTTGTATTATGAACCTTTCTAAACAAATGGTGGGAACCTACTAAATTGACCCTTATTTTAAACTCTCATTACGACCCTTTTGATTTGAACTATGGGACTTTGGGAATTGGAATATTGAACCCTGTGGACGGGAACCTTGACTTTGGTCTTGCCACCTTGACCCGTTGATACTACATCCTTGGCTGACCCCTTGATATTGAACTCTTGATATTGATCCTTTGATATTGACACTTGACATTGCCTTTTGACCTTGACACTTAATATTGAAACTTGACTTGAACCTTTAATCTTGACTTGACACTTGTACTTGGGATTGGACCGGGACTACTTGACCCTTCAGTATTTTACCCAGGAGCTACTTGTTGTGGAGTAGCCACAACCATAGCATTGATGCACCAATGTTATGTACTCTAGTGGGGCTGGAGAGATGTCCCCCACCGTCCCTACTTGATTATCGACTACTGCTATGATTATGACTAGTTTACAGGGGCGTATGGATGCATCCTAGATTTGTCTTGTCTTGATACTTGCTTGGGCTATGGCCATCTTGATTATGATTTGGACTACAGTTATTATTACTTTGTGACTGGGCTTGCGTGCAATGCGACCCCTCACTGCTTGGGAGTTGATCACTCCATCTTGGGTTACTTGACTTGATTCTTGTTTGTGCCTGGGGAATAAATACTGAAGCCTTGAAACTTGGTAACCTTGACATTGAAGACCTGGTAATTCATGATTATATACTTGACGACCTTGATACTGGGCCTTGATATTTAACCTTGATATTTAATCTTGATACTTGACCTTGATATTTAACCTTGATACTTGACCTTGATATTTAACCTTGATACTTGACCTTGAAACTTGACCTTGATACTTGACCATGATGCTTGACCTGGATGACCCTTTTATACTTGACCTTGGAAATCTCTTGATACTAAACCTTGATACTCGACTTGGATGACCCTTTTACTTGATCTTGGAAATCTCTTGATAAACCTCGTGATCCCATATACAAATTCATCTTGTATTCTCTTCTCTTGTTACTTTACATTACTTGTTATCTTCATATCTGTTCACTGAGCTTTGTAAGCTCAGCCGCATTTCTTTTCTCATGCGGCAGGTTTAGTAGGAAGATGAGTTATTGGACGAAGGCTTTGTTATGGGCTTAGAAGACTTCACCCTATTAGACACTTGCTGGACTTAGAGATGCTTAGAAGTAGTCTTGTTTTGGGCTTATGTTTGTTGAAGCCCTTTTGTATCTTGTATCTTGTCTTGTTTCCTTGTAATCCTTGTAAAGTTTTGTACTTGTATTGTATCTCCGTTTCACTTGTGTTCTGACTTGACCCCATAATGTAATACTTTATCCCTTTTCGGGTTGGGGTGTTACATTATTTTTCCATTCGTTTTGTCACGCGTGATCTTAATCGACTCATGTAACTCTTTGTAATGTTGTTTAATTTTTGAGTTTTTAGCTTGAAAACAATCATTCTCATATTTCAAGTGGTTAATGACGTTTCGAAGTTGAAGATTTTGAGAATCTAAACACGGAGGTTTCTGGGTATCAATCACATCACATTTATTCGACTTTAATTGGGCAATTTGAACCTTCAGTTTCCGAATCGTGTTAGTGTGAGCTTGAATTTTTTCATCCCGTTTGGCTAATTCAAAATATGCATCAAATTCAGGAGCATCCGAAGATGTCTTGGCATTTGAGTTTTTAATTATTTCTTCTAGATGTTGATATCTTAACTGCAAATTAAGATTATCAACCTCTAGTTTTGAAAAATGCTTGACCATGTTATCATGATCATCATTTTGAATTTTTTCACGCAATTTTAAATTCTCTCCCTCAAGCTCAACAACACGATTCTGGAAAACATTTAATGTAACAGACATTTCATGAAATTGGGAAGCAGTTAAAGATGAATCAGTAACAGTATAAAACACATCTTGAGCAATGCACATTGCAATTAAATTATCATTCATGATGAGAGTATTCTTCCTTGCAATTTCACTATGTTGAAGATCTATTACAGTTTGTTTTCCATCAAGTTCCAGATTTTTAAACACATCTTTCATTTCATTAATCTCTGATTTAAGAGACGTTTCCATGCATTCAAAATGTTCTTTGATTTGTTTAAAAAACAGAATGACTTCTGTAAGATAACATTCTTTTTTAACTTCAAACCTCTTTCCCCCTCAGTAATTCCCTTTGGAGTAATTCTCTTTTTACATGTTTTGTCAAAATCAGCAAACATTTGATACAGAATGTACATGCTAATAAGAGTTTTACATTGAGTGGGAAGAGCTATCTGAACTAGGTTCATTGGTGTATTGGGAGGATACACCGTCGGGGTAGCAAACTTAAGGGGAGTGGTAGCCTTAAGTCGTACAACTTTCAGGTTTTCAACGTCTAGAGGCCAAAAGATCTGTTCTGGAGTTAACCTAGTTTGGGGCACGAAAACGGTCAATCGATTCTGTTCATAGTAGTTATGGGGCTTGATATTGACACGTTTTATAATGCTATTGGGATACTTCATTTTATTCTCAAGTCTTATTCTATTTTCTGATTCAATTTCATCAATCTCCTCTGTATTACGCACATCAGGTGGGGCATGATTGGGCATAAGCATCACACTAAAATCATGTAAGGCAGGTTGATAGGCACTAACGCTCCTAAGATAATTTGTTTTAGGCACTCCTACATCCTTCTTGCTATGTTCATCACGAAGCTTAATGTGATTTTGTATCATTTGAGCTGTTTGAATGGTTTGGCCTTGTGTGTACAACTTGTTTTCAAGCTTGTTCTTTAAGGCCTTTAAGTTGGAAAAATCGTTTAAGAGCTTAGCTTCTTTACTTTGAAAATCTAACTTAAGTGTGGTAACACTATTTTGAATTTCCTGTTTTTGTATAACAGTTTGATCAATTTGATTTTGCAAAGATTTTATTTCCATTCTTAACTCTTCTTCCTTTAAATTCCTTTCAGTGATATATGTACACATTTTCCAATCCATTTTCTGCTCACGTTCAGTTAACTCAAATTTTGCACGTTGTTGATACATATTCACCTGATCTTTAAGGATATTAATTCTAGTGGTCAAGGTATCATCAGGTATAACAGCAGTGTATTCTTCAAATTCACTAATATCATTATCAACAGAGGAGTCATCATTTGGTAAAGCAGACCCGACATATTGTTTCAAATATTGCTCATATGGGACAACATTACTATTACCCATATCAGCAGAATCTGAATCAATAATGTCAGTGTGTTTTACTTCATTATGAGTCCTTTGTTTGTGGATCACATTATCAACATGTGTATCGACAGATGCTCTACTAGGTTCATCAGATTCTTTATTGTTATCCACATGTTGTTGTTTTGAGGAAACATTGTTGTTTTGAGGAAACATTGTTGTTTTTCAAATCAACATCATCTGGCGTGACAATACTAGTTTGATGAACCTCATCGAGAATCGTTGGAATAGCACATGTTTCATATGTGTCATACAATTTGAGTACCTCAGAAATGATGGATGATTTGGAAGATCCCGATTATTGTGGCGATGGGACTGCAGATGAAAGCTTGGCCATGAAGATGGTCTGCGCAGTAGGTTCATCATCAACATCAGAATCAAAGGCATCACAATCTTCAGCCTGGAAGATGTTTGGGTCGTTGAGAGCAAGATCCTGGACTGGTTGATCATCCACATCAGCATCAAAGGAATTTCCTTCATCACCCGCAAGAAATAGCAGTTGTTCCTCATCCAATAGAACCCCATTCTCTTGTGCCTGCATCGGCAGCATCTTATCTTTGAAGTAGTCGGAGTTCTGAGGACGTTTTGGTTGAGTGCAGTTTCTTGCAATATGACCTAGCCCACCACAGTTGTAGCACTTGATTTGTCTTCCTTGTCCTTGATTGACATTACCCATCCTATTCTATGCATTTCCCCAGACATTTTGTCTTCCTTGAACAACAACCCGCCCATCTTCCACTACAGCAAGATTACGTGGATTAGATGATGTCCTGAGTTGGTTGTTGGTTTGAGGAAGAGTACTTCTGAAGTGTTGAACCAGTAGTGAGACTTGGTTGGAGAGATTATCAATCCTTTTGTCAATGTACGAGTTCCCAGATTCTTGTGGATTAGTCTTGACACTTGCTGATTGCATGGAGGTTTGACCAAGAGAGGACTGATTCTGTGTTGCTTGAACAGTAGTTGGATGATTGATTGAATCAGCAGAGGATTGGTTAAGTCACTGAGCACTGTAGATTAGAGCAAGAGGATCATTTGAGGGATGAAATTTCTCTCTCAGCTGACGATCATACATGGCATGTTTCTCATGTTGTTGCAGATTAGCATAGAGTTGTTCATAGTTGGTGTTTCTGAGTCCTTTGTTTAACTTCACAGCTGTGACAAACCGATCGCATTCTGGTGACATATTGTTTACAAACTTTGAGTTGAGTTGGATGTTGGGCATAATCATTCTGATCATCCTCATGTCATTCACAAGCTTATGGAATCTAACATAGTAGTCATTAATGCTCTCACCTTGATTCATTTTGAAGTGCTCGAATTCATCATACAATTGAGACTCACGATCTTCCTTTGTAAGTTCTGAACCAGCAAGCAACATTTTGACATTGTCCCAAACGGCCTTGGCTTCAGTGTTGAAGTTAATTAGTTTGTAGATGTCCTTGGGTAACCCTTGTATCACAATGTTAAAATCTCGAATATCAGCATCAAAACGTTTCTTTTCTGCTTCATTGAGATCATTATAAGTACGAGGTCTGTCAATTCCAAAGGTGACTGATCCATCTTCACTAGTGGAGATCACATCCCTGGTAGTACCCATTTGAAACGGCCCTTCATCAATTGATTTCAGAATGTTCTCCCCATTTTCTTTGCCCTGACAATACAGATGAATTCTTTGTGACCATGACTCATAGTCAGTTCTGTCTAGCATAGGAGGTCGAGTGTCGGACCCGGCAGCTTGGATATCATCAATGGATGTCACAGTAGTCATGATGACAAGGTCTTAAACGGGATTTTACAACACACGTGACTTAAACCGAGAAATCGATTCTTTCCCGGGATTTTACTAAAGTCAACCAGGAAAACAGCTGAGACAAACTAACCGCTGACAGAGTAACCGCTAATAATTAACCGCTGACTAAAGGTAACCGCTGCCAAAAGTAACCGCTGACAGAGTAACCGCTAATAAGTAAACCGCTGAAAAGTAAACCGCTGAAAAGGTAACCGCTGACAAAGAAAAACGCTGAAAAAGTAGCCGCTGAAACACTAAATGACAGATTGAGCAAACCGCTGGTAGCAAACCGCTGAAACAGTACAAAGTACAGCGTTATGTTCGCTGACAAAGTGTACTAACCGCTGACACTAACCGCTATAACCCCAAAGTAACCGCTGCCAAGAAAACGTTACCGAGGAGAAAACCGCTGCCAAGAAAAAGGTCCAAAATCACTCGTACAATTCACAAACGTAAGATCTAGCCAAACCAACTGATAAAATAGATGAATTTAACCCCTCTAATCCAAGAAGTACAAGAAAAAACCCAAGAAACACCACGAACAAGATCAAATATGAGTAAAACCTTCCTAAACTAATAGAAACTAAAACAAACCATACACCACAAGTCCAAACACCAAGTTCCTACGATCCCTAGGATGTAACCTGGGCTTTTGATACCAATTGAAGGATACTACATAACATATAACACGTATAGGTTTGTGTGTATGGATTGAATAGTGTAGAAAAGAAAGAAAGAAATCTAGAGAGAGAAAGTAGAGAGAGAAAGATGAGAGCCTTGAGAGAAAACAAAAAAAAAGAAAATAGATTATGAGAAGGTCCAACCCTCTCCAAGGATGGAGAGGGCTATTTATATGTACATGGTGTTGGTTGCCACTACTGGGCTGTGGATCGGGCTGACAGTGGGTAAAGACCCGACCCGACTCCACTGTACTAACTAATACTAATCTACGTATTAACTACTATTATAAATACTACGAGCTAAACAATGCTTAATCGTACTTGGGGTGACCGAATCTTCTATAAGAAAAATCGTATTCTTAACAACTATGCAAAAGATAACATAGTTAGGTTAAAATGTTGAATAAATCTACCTTGCTTTACCATAACCATGATAAAATTATTATTAACAAACAAAAGGAGTAACTAACCTGTGTTGAAATTTATGAAGGAAGTCTAAGCCACCGGTAACACTTTTGTCAAGACGAATAAAGCGGCACGTTGGTGGCAAATTGTCGTAGTCGATATAGTACATAACCATGTTTTTTTACCTCTTGAGCTGAATATGTCTGGTTAAAATGTTGGTAGTTCTTAAAAGAGGATGTGTGTTTTGACGTGTTGTTTGTATTTTTTGGCTTGTATATAAAAGAAGATAAATGTTTTTTTACTGATGGTTAATTGTGTTTGTTTGTCGATATTTGTGTTTGTGTAAGAGTGATCTTAACCCTCTATTTTGAATCCGAGTGAAGAAGTGGAGGGCAAAGATTCATTTGTGGACTCTCATTACCACCATCACCACCATAGCAGTAGAAACTTGTTATACTTGTGTCATGTATGTTTACATAAGATAGTAAAATAAATGTATAAAGATAATTAAGTTTGGTAGATAACAAAGTAAATGCAAAAGTAGTTGAAGAGGTAGATGGGGAGGGGGTAATGAGGCATTAAGAAGGTAGATGGGGAGGGAGTAAATGCAAAAGGTTATCAAAAGAGACCATGATTCATTGAACAAAAACATATTACCATTACCATAACTGAGACAGAAATGAGTGAATTTGACATTATATTTGTGTTTGCTATGATTGTTTTCATCTTGTCCATTGAATTTGACAAGGTGGCAATCCTTGTCAAGTTATCAAAAGGCTTAAATATGATAAGTCACTTGAAAAAAAGAATATATATGATAATTAGAAATCATAGAAACCATGCTAAACAAGGTCAATTTCATTTATATCTACCATCTGTAAATCAATGTAATGTTACATAAAGAAACTAATTGTAGCATTAAATAAAAACTAACCAACTGGGTTAGCTCAGTTGGCCATCAAGATTCCTTATAGGCTTGGGGAGGTCTCAAGTTCGAGTCCCACCCGAGACTTTTACCCCTTCAGGCGGAATAGGAGAAAGTACATGCGGAGTTCAGGGTCAGCATACTGCCCAATTGGATGTCACTGCTACCTGAACCACTAACAACTACAAGCCGTTCTAAAAAAATAATAAAATAAAAAGTTAACTAAATGAATTGTGACAATCGTGATTTTAGCAGGTTAGTTTGACTAATAGTCTCGATCCATTTGACTTTGTTTGGTGTGAATTAAATGTTTATGTGGGGTATATGTGTGAGATAAGTATTATATGTATGATATAAGTGTGTGTGGCACAAAATCCCTTTGCGTGTAAGGTTGTTGTTATGATTTGAGTGGTGTTGAGTTTGGGTAAGTTCATTTTGAACACCTTTGTGGTGTAGAAGTGATTTGTGTAGTTGTCGTGTTTTGCGGTTTTGCGTAACAAGTTTTCGTTCAAGTATTTGAGCATTAGTAAGTTACGAGAAGGTTTTTTTCATGAGTTATATTTAAAAAGAGTGTGAAATTCTATTTTTGGAAACTTTGTTTTGAAAATGATTATTTTTCTGGTTTGTCGTAAAATGAAGGTTTATCGCGTAAGACGTTTGGTTTCGTTGTGGGTTTGCATAAAATATAAAAAGTATAAGGTTTTAAGTGTAATAATTAAATTTAATAAAAAAAATAAAAGAATATATATTAATATAGGGGGCGGCCGAATGGGGTAAAAAGCGAGAAAAGGAAACCCAATTTGAGTCCAAATATGATTCTTAAGCCCAAAGATTATCCATAATTAATATATAAACAAACCCAAACACCCCAAAAACGTTTTTCTTGAGTTGATGGTCGATCCAAGAGGAGGAGAAAACAAGAGAAAAATTAGGGTTTATTTTCTTGAAGCAAAAATCAAAGATCAAGGTATAATTTTTAAAAACACATGTTCAATTGTTTAATTATTATGCTAATTTATGTAATATTAATTATGATGGATCTAGGGTTTGTAAACTTCAGTAAATTAATGATGTTTAACATTTTGGGATCATTGGTTAATAATATTAGGATGATTGGTAAAGAGATTTGGTCATTAAACACGTTAGTTAATGAGTTAGGGTTTGGACAAAATTATAGTGCTGTAAAGATACGAAGATATTTAATAGATGTAGATGAGTTAGATCACGAATATTGAGTCCAAATTATAGTTCAGAGAAAGGGCTTTCCAAAACTTCCGACCACGATTGATTTCGAGGTCGGGAAGTTAGTCTTTTGATTTTTCAAAGATAAGGTGTTAAAGTTGTTAAACCGGGATAGAATTTGGGTAAAAGTTTGATAGTGATTTCTGGTTGAAAAAGTGATATCTAGGTTAGCTCTTCTGGGAAAGTTGAGTTTTAGGGTATCTTAGACTCCCACGAAAAGGATTCGCGATAAAAGTTGTAGAAGTATTTTACTTTAATCAAAATGTTTTGGTGTGCGTTCAGATCCGAATCTAGATAGTTGACAAGTTTGATTTTCTTATGGGTACATGTGTGTGTTATTGGACCATGGCCTTCTGGGATTAGCTTGTATGCTTATGAGAGACCATGGTGAATTCTTGGTGTGAGTTGTTAAGCTTTAATTGTTATTATTTTATGTGGGTGAATGTACCCCAAAATTCTGTGTTTTCTGAAATTATAAGTGTAAGGGATTTAGTGAGCATTAGTGATTTGTAGTGTTTGGTATGGAGTCTAGGAGACCCATGGTGGGCATATAAACCTTAGATATCAATCATATGAGTATTGCATGGGTTATAGCTTTTAGCTTGACCATGTGTAACGTGAACTTATTTGTGTTATATAGATTTGTGAGTTGTATTTGTTGGAAGCTGCAAGGTTGAGGTGAGTTCATAGTCCCATACTTTTTACTTTGTTTTAAACTTGGGATGGGAATGATTCTTGTGTTAAATGATTTGAGTTACTGTGATTATGTGTGGATTAAAAAGCTTGGACTTATAATGTTGTCGTATGAATGCTATGTGGTAAATGTTGTGTGAGGATGTTGTATGGTCCAATTGGAAGGAGTATCCAATTGGAGAGTAGTTACCCCTACTCACTATTATTCTGTGTGGTCCAATCAGAGGGTATTAATTACCCATTATTTGGAGTGGGAGTCACGTTCCGGTCGGGATGTTGTATGTTGGTTGGTTTGCGAATGCATGTAGCTTGTATGATAACTATAATTATTTGTCCAACTATGTTTTATAATCACAGTGAACTGGTTGCCTTGAGAGTGTATGTGTGTCTTAAACCTATGAATCTCACCAACAATATATTGACGTTTTAAGCATCATTTTCAGGTGAGCATTCTAAGGCTAAGGTTGAGAGCAACAATTAGGCGAGACTTAGTTGCATTTGAAGACTTTATTTTATGTTTGGATTTGACTTTATTTTAATTTGGTTATAATACGTTGATGTTTTTCATTTGGTACTTTCATATCTATTGGAGATACCTATTGGGATTTTGTTTTGGTTATTTATTTTGGGGTATTGTTACAACACTTTGTGTTTGTGCTTTGCTCTATTTTATGTGCATGTAGTATTTCTCTATTTAGACACCAGGTGTTGTGATGATATCCATGATGTTACACACTCGCGTTTCCATCTTGGCGGGGTGTGATAGATTGGTATCAGAGCCTTGGTTATAGAGAATTAGGTGGTTTAACCTAGACTATAACTTAGGAGTCCCTCATATAGTTGCATTAGGACATATGTGTAAGTATAGTATCTTGCATGTCTATTTTTCTATATATAGATATGAGATGTTTATTTGAGTTTTTGGACGTCCGATGTTTTTCGATATTTAGTTTTGTATATGTCATTGTTTTTAGTATGGCATCTCCTGCACGTAGCAAGTTTCATTGGATTACCGTTGTCGCTACGGGTTGTAAGAGAGTTGGTAGGATGAAGCGGGTCAACAGACTTTTGCCTTATTGGGCTTATGTTTAGGCTGAGTCTAAAGTGTATGGGCCTTTGCCGAGTGGCCGAAGGTCCTATACGCTATCAAAAACATATATAATGAAGATGATATATTAAAAACTTATATTATATGAATTTCAACCAAATTTCCATGTCACAATTTGAATACATGCAACATTACACAGCAACTGAAATTTTTTTATCGCATATTCTAAAGATCTGAAAGCAATAATTAGTAAAATAAATATACTAAGATCAAGTTTAAACTATTTCATACAAATATAAAGTGTATAATATGTGATGTAAGTGTATGTGATGTAAGAATGTGATGTAAGTGCATGTGTCACAAAACTCACAAATTATAGGATCCCTGCCCACATCATATTCCCATTATTCATCACGTCTCTTTGGTTACTAAATCAGGAAAGAAAAACTCACTAGTTTGCTTTGTTGTTCTAACATAGATGGAAAGCAAGAGCCTACGCCACAAGTTGGTGTGAATAGATAAGATGCTACATGATAAGCAAATTAAAGATATTACCCATTATCACATTTTAATTTCTAGAACCTTAAGGGTGATCAAGTTATCTTACTTAAACGTATGCAAAAGGAATTTGTAAAACCGACATTAATTTTCATCTTTATTCAACATTGTGTCATAGTGTAAAAATTAGGACATTGAATCACTCTTTTCGAGTTTACTCTTACACACGTTGCATATCTATTTGTCACCTTTTTATAATTTTATTTAATAGTCTGCTGACCCTTAACGTCATTTTATTTAAACTAATTAAGTTAACAAGTGTCGGAACATAACAACTAAATTGGCCAACAAAAATTAATATTAAGTCAAAAATTGGTTGAAACTAAATCAGACAAATCGTATAAAGAAGTAAAGAACGATAATATTCAGTTATTTGTGAGCTATCTCTTTTGAGAATATAAATGTACGATAAATCTATGTATACGTAACTAAATCATGAACCCTAAGGAACAACACTTCAAAGCTAATGTACAAGTTCTTAAAGCACGAAAACTTAACTTTACGTTGTTTCCCCGATACAAGGCCTAATTTATTATTCTATGATTTTATGTAACTAATTTATACTTGTTTTCTATAAAACATAAATGTACAAGTCCTTCAAGCCCATGTACAAGTCTTTAGTGCATGGAAGCTTATTATTATATAAATTCTATTATAAACCTCAGTGTACTCATTTTAAAGCACGCTATACAAGTATTTTTTATGCACAAGCCTTAAAAATAGATTTCTTATATCTAATAAACTTAAGTACAACATCTTAATGCCTAAAGTACAAGTGTCTAATTCACAAAACCTAAAACTATATCTTTATTAACTTGAAACTAAACTAAACCAACTTATATTTATTTAAAGCTTACAAAATACTTGAAATACATTATCTATATAGTACAATTCTCCATAGACCGTATTTCGAGACTTCCATTTATATAATATACGGGTACAAGGTTTGTTTTATATAATATACGGGTACAACGTTTATTTTATATATATAACATTTCTCTAAGGAATATTCCAAGATTCGTTGATTAAAATAATAGAAATATAATTTTGGCCAAATAGCATGACTTCTAGGTCCAGTGTTTTAGCCTAATTTTAGTTACTTTCTGACCCTGACTTGGCCCATAAAGAGTGTGATCTAATAATGTGCGCTTATTTAAATACTATATAGGTACTTATTTCATCATTTTCTTTTTATTCAACGCCAATACTATTAAACTATTAATTCAAGCTTTAAAAGTGAATGTTTTTGCTCCAGGTATGACAATAAAATATACCGACAATTATAATCTTCAATAAAATATTCGGCTCAAATTAATAAAATACTAACGAATCTTTGCAATTCGAATAAACAATTCGTATATTTCCCTCACCAATAAAAATACCATGCATATCATAGTAAAATCACATTAACAAAATTGATATAGTAAGCCCATTTCATGAAAAAGAAAAAGAAAAAAAAAAAAAAAACTCCATATACTATTAATACAAACGACACAATAAAATTCGTCGGGAAAAAATGTTAAACATGTACAGAAAAAATCCCGCCGCAATGCAGCGGGTGTCTTCTCCTCGTTAACATTATTTGTGAAATATATATACTCCTATATAAATAAAAGTGTAGTGATGATACAATGGNTATATATATAACATTTCTCTAAGGAATATTCCAAGATTCGTTGATTAAAATAATAGAAATATAATTTTGGCCAAATAGCATGACTTCTAGGTCCAGTGTTTTAGCCTAATTTCAGTTACTTTCTGACCCTGACTTGGCCCATAAAGAGTGTGATCTAATAATGTGCGCTTATTTAAATACTATATAGGTACTTATTTTATCATTTTCTTTTTATTCAACGCCAATACTATTAAACTATTAATTCAAGCTTTAAAAGTGAATGTTTTTGCTCCAGGTATGACAATAAAATATACTGACAATTATAATCTTCAATAAAATATTCGGCTCAAATTAATAAAATACTAATGAATCTTTGCAATTCGAATAAACAATTCGTATATTTCCCTCACCAATAAAAATACCATGCATATCATAGTAAAATCACATTAACAAAATTGATATAGTAAGCCCATTTCATGAAAAAGAAAAAGAAAAAAAAAACTCCATATACTATTAATACAAACGACACAATAAAATTCGTCGGGAAAAAATGTTAAACATGTACAGAAAAAATCCCGCCGCAATGCAGCGGGTGTCTTCTCCTCGTTAACATTATTTGTGAAATATATATACTCCTATATAAATAAAAGTGTAGTGATGATACAATGGATATACGTATGTGTAGGATTGAGGTGAAGGCGGCCTCTCTCACCTGTTGATATGTGTTTAAATACATATATCTTTTACCTTATTTAACCCACAAAAACGACCAAAAACACCCGAAAAGACCATGTAATCTTACAAATATCATTGAAAAGTGTTTTTGTGTATTTTAGGTACATAAGGATTGAAAACAAGGCAAATGTGAGCAAAATGGAGCATGGATGGGAAAACGGAGCTAAATGGAGAATTACCGGATCGACTCGACACGTTTTGAAGCATTTATGGAAGAAAAGGACAAAAAGTCAATGTCAAAGTCAATCTCAGGATGTGACATGGGGGTGAGCATGGAAAACCAAAACAAAACCCATAATTACCCTTTTACCTTGAACAAAAACCCAAAATGACCCAAAATGCCCCTCAACTGACACCAAAATTACCAAAATACCCTTTTTACCCTTTTACCCCGAAGCTTAAAATTCAAAATCATTTTCAAAAACAAATCCCAAAACCTTTTTCCCAAATCAATAATAAAAATCAAAAACATTTTGTCAAAACTTAATTAGTATTTTAAACTTTTTGTTAAGTTTACCTTTTTTCTTTTTTTCCAAAGGTAAAATAGATTAAATAAAATGAAAGTTATGTACAAACAATAGCACAAAAGAAGAAACTGCTAGGACATACCCTACACAGCTCAACTTTTGCCTAGGAAACAAGAAACCAAAAATAGATTGGACAATCCCAAATCTATTACAAAGAACTGCTACATGGCTAAAACAATATGAATAACAAAAAGATACTAATAACCAATCCAGGAAATCATCCAAAGCAATCCACAAATCCAATAATCCTAGCAGGTAGACAAGCTATAACTAAGTACATCCCATACTCTGAATACATGGGTGGGTACAAAGGACTCAACCAAAGTACTTCCAAACATCACCATATGAGAATGTCCATAGTAGCTAAATTGCTAGAAATGAAAGGAAGTGAAATTGCAACAGAAGTAAGCCAATACCAATAGCCAATAATAGCAAATAACCACCAAGCAGCAAGGATCATCAAAAGGCTTGAGACCAAAGTAACCCATAGAAATCCAAGAAANATTGGACAATCCCAAATCTATTACAAAGAACTGCTACATGGCTAAAACAATATGAATAACAAAAAGATACTAATAACTAATCCAGGAAATCATCCAAAGCAATCCACAAATCCAATAATCCTAGCAGGTAGACAAGCTATAACTAAGTACATCCCATACTCTGAATACATGGGTGGGTACAAAGGACTCAACCAAAGTACTTCCAAACATCACCATATGAGAATGTACATAGTAGCTAAATTGCTAGAAATGAAAGGAAGTGAAATTGCAACAGAAGAAAGCCAATACCAATAGCCAATAATAGCAAGTAACCACCAAGCAGCAAGGATCATCAAAAGGCTTGAGACCAAAGTAACCCATAGAAATCCAAGAAACCATCAAACCTTCTGAAAGCCGCAAAGAAACTGGATGAATCATCAAGCAACAGATCACCCATAATAACCTGTCTTGTTAAAAAACCTTGGCAAACAAAAACCCTAAGGGAAAATTTTGCACAAGGAAAAAGAGTACTGGCCATGAAAAGCTTATTAGTGCAGGAAATTGCAAGCATAGTAACAATAATATGAGCATTCCAAAACAGAATATGCAAGTCCACACCCAGAACACAATCAAGATTAAACCAGATAGTTAGCGCATAAATAAAACAATCATTTCTGTAGTACCTAGCAATCAGACCTGCACTCCTCTCAAACCAAAACAAAAGACCAGCGCGTAGATTCAGATTTGGTTCTGTAGTGCATAGCGTGTTATACTCCAAAACACCAAAAAACAGGCCAGCGCAGAAGCTAACCCGAATCTCTGTAGTGCATAGCCAATTGTATAACATCCACCCAACATCCGTAAAAATAGACCAGCATAGGTTATTTGCATAAAACTCGTGGAAATACTTACCTACAATACTCGGCACTTCAACTACACCCAAAATACTATAAAGAAGCATACCTGAGTTCCAGCTTTCACCAGTAGTGCATAATCCACAAATAACGAGCCACGAAAACAGAATATATCCAAGCCATCATCGTCACAATCAAAGACTTGGTTGCAACTCCAAAATCCAGTGCCCAAACAAAACCAGTAGATCCAACAATCATGAGAAACAGTATGCCTGCAATAACTCAAATGAAATGCTACATTTGCAACATGGCAGTTAGTATCAAAATTGCGTACATAATCCAACCATCCTGTTTTAACCTCCGTTTCAGAACATGACTCAATGTGAAAGAATCATGGTGAAACCGCCACTTCTGCACATGATTCAATACAATCATGTACAAGACAAGAACAAATACAGTTTTATGTAACACCATCAGCAAACTCATTATGATCCATACTGCCACCACCATTAATACCTTTGACGGGAATTTTCCGAATATTGGCAGCCTTTACAACCTCACTAGAATGCTTAATTCTAAGACCCATCAACTTATGTCTCACAATATCCACAATAACTCTGAAAACCCTCTCCTCAGTCCTATAATTGTTTTGAAATATTCGACCGTTTCTTTCTTGCCAAATATAGTAAACTGCAACACCAAAGACCAATCGTTGAATCACGCTCCAAATAGAATTGTTAGAAGTTTTAATAGACAGTTTAGAAACAATCTCAGCCCAGATGTAAGATAAATCCTCAAGTTTACATAACGGCTTAAGGTTGTCCCAAATAATTCTAGAAAAGTTACAACTGAAAAACAAATGACTATGAGTCTCGTCAGCAACATTGCATAATGGGCACAGGGTACTAGAGATGTTAAACCATTTGGAAATTCTGTCCGTCGTTTTAAGTCTCCCCCTCATAGCCATCCAAAGCACAAAAGCGTGCCTTGGAATGCACTGCGAGAACCAAACCTGCTTATGCTACACCACCTTAGGACAATCGGATCTTAAAGCCTTCCACGCCTCCTTAACACAAAAATCCACTTCCTTGTTCTTCTTATTAATCCATATGAGCTTACCATTACAGTCATTATTTAAAAATAGGAACCGAGACCCTCACAATCTCACCAAACAAGTCATTCCACTCAGAGGGCCATTTCCATTCATTTATATCAATCAAATAAGCAATTTTGTCATTAATATCAAAACCCTATTCTGTGATAAAGCTAATAGTGATGAGTTTACACAAAGGGCCATTCGTGTGCCATTTATCAAACCAAACAGAGCATTCTCTACCATTTCCCAACTTATAAGCAACAAAACTACGAATCTTATTCCTAAGATTAAGAATTTGATTCCAACTCCATGATCCATTCACACATTTAACATTTTGCCAAAAATTTACCCTATAATCATGAATCCACTTGACCCATAGCGAATCCTTTTTACTAATAACATTCCAAAGGTGTTTGATCATTAACGCTTCATTCTTGAGTCTCAATGGTTTAAGGCCAAGACCGCCCTGGTTCTTAGGTTTACAGATATCTTTCCAAGCAACACTAGCAATCCCGCTCCCATCACCCCCACCAAACCATAAAAACTTTTTAAGAAGCTTATCGATACTATCACAAACATAGACTGGAATAATAAACATTGAGGCCGAGTAAACATGAAGCGAGGTAAGCACAGAAGCAATTAGTTGTAATCTACCTGCAAATGATAAAGTTTTGTTTCTCCAGTCATGAATTATGTTCTTAACCTTATCAATCAATACATTACAATCAATATTACAGATTCTCTTACCCGTTAAAGGAATGCCCAAATATTTCATCGGAAGCTCACCAATACTAAAAGCCATAGCGAAAAGAATCCTAGATTTAACAATCTCAGGGACATTGCTAAAAAAGGCTGAACTTTTAGCTAGACTAGGGTATAAACCAGAAGCCATGGTAAATTCATCTAAGGCCCTTCTTAAAATACATGCAGAAATCTCATCACCATGGCATAATAATAACAAATCATCCGCAAAGCATAAATGGGTCAACATTAGTTTCTTACAACCCGAATGATAGCGAAACCTATTATCTTTCCTAATCTGTCTTTTGACCATTAGGTTAAAAACTTCCATGACAATAGTAAAGAGGTAAGGCGACATAGGGTCTCCTTGCCTCAGCCCCGTTTACTCTTGAAAAACCCATGCAATTCCCCATTAACACAAATAGAAGAAGAAGCGGAAGTGAGACATACCATAATCCAATGCACCATAGAGTTGTGAAAGCCAAATCTGATGAGAATGGTCTTTAAGAAACTCCAATTGACGATATCATATGCCTTCTGAATATCAACCTTAAACGCACACTTGCTTACCTTACTATTCCAACTGTAACCCTGCATAAGTTCCTGAGCCAAGAGTATATTGTCACTTATCAATCTTCCCGGAATGAACGCACATTGGTTGCTGTCAATCAGATCACATAAACCTTCTTTGAGTCTGTTTGTGATGACCTTACTTATACATTTGTAAATTACATTCCCACATGCAATGGGTATATAATCTGAAACCTTCAAAGGGACTTGTATTTTAGGAATGAGAGAAATGAGGTTGGCGTTGAATTCTCCCAGCAACTTCCCAGAAATGAAAAACTCTTTAACCGCTGCAAAAACATCACTGCCCACAATGCTCCATGCTTTTTTAAAGAATTTGGAAGTGAACCCGTCCGGGCCAGCTGTTTTGTCATCATCAATACCAAACATAGCTTCCTTGATCTCAGTGTCCGTGACAGTTCTAATCATGTTGCCAGCAACCAATAGATCAAGCTTCTTGGTGAATAACTCATCACAGTCATGAATAGGATGCACATCATCATCAATACCCAAATTTTTTTGAAAGTGATCAACGAAACAACCCGGAACATCATCATCATAGTATTTATTGCCCAGCTCATCATAAACAACTTGGATTCTGCTCTTATTAGTTCTACCTTTAAGCACATTATGGAAATATGACGTATTTTGATCCCCATCTTTTAACCACTAGATCTTAGTTTTTTGCCTCAATAAGCTCTCTTCATCCCTAACTGCATCCTTATACGCCTTACAATAAATGACCTCCTCTTCTTTGCGACAACAATTATTAGGCTCCTTGTCTAAATTTTGCTGTATTGAGCCTAATAATTGTTGTCAAGGAGCCTAATAATTGTCCATTAAATACATGTCCATTAACTCTATTCAAATTTCTCAGATGCCTTTTCATTTTTTTTTAGTCTTTTTGCCAGAATAAACATTTTAAAGCCTTGAATATTAATACCCCAATTATCTCTAACCATAGGAAGAAAGCTATCCTTAGCAGCAAGAAAGTTAGCAAACCGAAAATACCTAGGTTTAGGAGGCATAGCAGAGGGATAAACCAAAGTGGCAGGACAATGATCCGAAGTAACAAAGGGCAAAAATTCAGCAAAACAGTTATTATAGGACGAGATAAAACTACTATTACCCAAGATTCTGTCTAACTTCTTTAACATACCAGTATTAGGATCCTTTCGCTTTTGTGTCCATGTATAAAACATCCCTTTGCTGGCAATGTCTTCTAATTCCAAACGCTCTAAACAATTTTTGAAATCTTCAATATCTTTGACTTTGACAGCAGAGATATCAGAGCAATCACCAATGTTTAAAGCCACGTTAAAATCACCCATAATTACCCATGGTTCACCATTAACAATCTTGCTATGTTCCATTAAGTTACCCCATAAAGCCTTTCGCTCACCTTCAAAATTTTTAGCGCAAACAAAGGTAATAAACAATTTTCCATGATCATGGATAAAGTTAATCTCAAAGTGCATAGCCTGATCAAATTGAGATATCGAGTTAGCACCAATCACATTAGCATCCCATCCCACCATAATACGACAAACACTTCTACAATCCACAATATTAGAACCACAGGACCAGTTACCAAAAATATTGTCACCAATGGATTTGGCAAATTTCTTCCTAAGGCGAGTTTCTAAAACAGCACACATACTAATCCTTTCCTCCCTGATTAACTTCTTAAATTCATCCTGTCTCGAAATTTTGGACATTCCACGAATGTTCCAAGCACCAATCTTCGTTAACATTGGACAGTAGAAAGATGTGATGCAATAGCACCACCATTAACACCATAGAATTATCAATATCATTAGAAATTTCATTTTGAGCCATGAATTGAGCAGAACCACTAGTTTCCTCCTCAATATCATCACAAGCATTTCCCATATCCATTTGATGACCATTAATACGGTCACTTTTAATCTCCTCATACCTACTCAGATAGTATTCAATCATATCATCTGTCCACTTTTCTTTACGATCATCATCTAATGGCACATTAGATAACAGGAACAACTCAACCTCAAATAAATTCTTCTCTTTTTATAATTCCTCTATTTTGGCAAGTTCCGCTCGGTAAGCTTCATCGTAAAACTTACTAAAAGAAACATCATTCTTGTTCTGAGTAGTCACAACAGAGTTCATCAACATCTTATCAGCATACAATTTAGCATTAGAGTTAATGTTCCTGTTGAGTTTAACAATTTGAGAAGACAAGCTTTCCATCTCACTTTCAAATTGTTGTTTAACCATGCCTCTCTTCTTCGTTCTGCCATGCCACTTAACCGTATAGAACTTGATCATATCAGCATTCCAATCTTTTAAACATTCTCAGCAATCGGAACACCCATGTTACAAGCAACAACCACAAGACCTTTCACTTCCTTCCACAAATTAGATTTAGCACTTCCACTATCTCCACTCAAAAGATCAAAACGGTTACTAGTCGCAACACACTTATTACCTAAAGAATCTTTATCACCAGTTTCATTACCACTCTTATTACCCTTAACAGACTTATTACCTATATTATTCACCTTCTCATTACTATTACTAGAGTTGTTTTTCGCCATATTCTTCTTAAAATCATCCTTGCCATTAATATTTTTCACAGCGGTACTCGTACCACCCTCATTAACCTTGCTCTTTCCCTTATTTGCAGGTTCACCTCTATCATTAACAACCACACTTTCATCCACATTGCCTACATTACCATTATTAACAGGTTCTGACTTCTTATAAATATTCCTAGTACCCATATTACCAACATCAGAATTACCTCTGTTATTAGGACCACCTCTCTCATTATTGAAACCCTTTCTCACATTGTACCCACCAAGAAGCCCTTGACGAGTGTTATAACCACCATTCCTATTATTTCTACGGTTACCAACAGTTTGCCACCCCTCTTCGACAACACCATTATTATTCTCACCATTACTATTGCTTTTCGTCACATCAGCAGCTTTCACAGTATCACCATCCTTATCAACTTTACTAACCATTTTCACCTTCTTTACACATTCACTTGCATAATGACCATACTGTTGGAATATGGTTAAATTATTAACGTGAATGTCTAGTATCGAACCCGAGAGCTCGGGATTGCACACATTACAAATGAGTATTAAGGAATAATAATAAATGTATTATATATATTTATTATTAACACAAGAACTTAACGACCGTTAGTGTTTACCGTTAAATGACTAATGACCGTTAGACGCAAATAAGGAAAGAGATGTTTACATACAATTAGGAAACAAGGAAAAAGATCTAGAACCCTCTTTGGGTTGTGGGTCGGCCGAGCATAGGGGAGGGGTAACCCTAACCCTAACTTGTTCCCAAAGTTTTCTAATTAGTATATAAACAAACCTAGGGTCAATTGTTTTCTCACCTTTTGTGCACACAATTATCCCTAGCATTTTCTCTCTTCTCTCTTTGCTTAAGCCGATCGTACAAACACCCCTAAGGTTTGTAGATCGATTTTTGTAAACCAAAAATCACTCTTGTATTTTACTTGCATAACATTAATACGGTTTAATTTGTGTGTACAAGAACGAGGTAATAACTTACTTTAGTTATTATCAAGAGATCGATAAACAAAACGGTAAGGGGTTTATCATAGATCTATTGTTCTTCTAAGTTCAAGAAACAAGATTTGCATACGGTATGTTTTCTTTATGTTTTGGTTAACTATTATGTGTTATACTTGATCCTACACTTTCGCAACTTATGCTACTTGATATACTTATTAATATATGATAGTCGTAGTATTAAAATTCTAACACATACACCTTACACTCCTCACACCAAGGCGGGACCCAATTGTACTCAACCCGCAACCTTAAAATCTTGCCCAAGCTTTCATACCACAGCTCAACATTATCAACTAACGCCTTACTAGAGTCAATTTCAACTAACACCCTAGCAAATGATGCTCTACTAATGCGTGAGTATTGCAACCTTTGCACTTAGGTTTTACCTCTCAAGGGATCTTGAGAAGCTTACAACCCCCACCAGGCAGTGTACCTGACCGATGTAGTATAGTGAATTGGCAAGTACCGGGGGAGTGATCGTTCTCTCGGGGAATAGTGTCGTTAGGCTTGAAAAGCTACTCTAATTAGGTTTAGGGGTTGAGGGATGATTCTTTTTGTATTTTTATATTTTATGAAAGCAAGTAAAAATCTCGGTAGTTGGAAGAGCGGGCGGAATTAGTTGCTAGTCAACTAACCCAAATAACTACTTCTGCAAATAAAATTAAATAACTAGAAAATTAAATTGNACTCTAATTAGGTCTAAGGGTTGAGGGATGATTCTTTTTGTATTTTTATGTTTAATGAAAGCAAGTAAAAATCTCGGTAGTTGGAAGAGCGGGCGGAATTAGTTGCTAGTCAACTAACCCAAATAACTACTTCTACAAATAAAATTAAATAACTAGAAAATTAAATTGGTTGTGAAACTTATATGAGAGAAATATGTGTTTACTTAGATTTCCTTACTCCCTAGCTATCTTTCATATGTTAATTGGTTTGTTGTAATTGTGTGGATGACGGGTTGTATTCCTTTAAACCATTCGTAGGGCCGTGTACGATCTTCCCTAACTCTATAAGCTCCTACTTCACTCCTATGTCGAGCCGACTAAAAGCTCCTAACATGGGATCATTAGAATTCGCTCATGCATTAAATACAACCAAATAATCGTAGTACACATCTGATTCATGTATCTTAAGACGTTCAAGTAAGTTACCATATAGGAGGTTAGCCAGTTTTCTTAAGCCTAACATCGACTTCACCCACCCACAATAATCACAAGCAAACCAACAACATATAATCAATAGCTAGGTTTCATTAGATCTAAGAAAACACAATAAAGACCTAGCCTAGCATGTTAATTAAAAGACAAGCATAAGATATAATCACACAATACATAGACATATTGAATGATTTGGAAGAGACTTATCTTCAATTAAGCATCCAAGTTTCAAGGGTGAAAAACCCTCAAAATACAGTAGAAAAAACGATCTAGGGTTTGTTCCCAAAAGTTGCACACTAATGAATGAAAATTAGATGAATATATATAGAATTTACAATCTAACGACGTTACCTTATAGGGCATGACACCGTCATCTCGCCGCCAAAACACAATTCGGATTGCTCAGATCCACTTCTGACGCCGTCCCTTTGTAAATCATTCTAGTTCGTCTCCCTTTAGCACATAACGTGACGGCCTAGGCGTCACAAAGCGTGACGCCGTCACGTGTTAAACTTCAAAATCTTTCTGAGGCGTCTAGTGTAAAAATCATCCTCCTTGTTGTCAAGCGTGACGCCGTCACAAGGTATAACGTGACGCCGTCAGGTACAATTTCCAGCATATTTTGAGACTTTGTCGTTTTTTTCACTTTTATGCTCCAAAAACGTCCAAAATGCTTCCTTTTTCTGATTTCATCTCCAAAGCACCTAAAATGACAAAAGGAACGATTTAAGGCAATATTTGATCAAATAATTACGGATTAGGGCTTAAGTGACCCCCTAAAAGCGTAACACTTTTCGTCTCATCAAATACCCTTACACTTGAGATTTGCTTGTCCTCAAGCAAATGCGCTTTTATTCCAATCAAAATATGAGCTAGGGGTCATTTAACACGATTAAAAAAGTAATTACAACAAATAGTTATTCAACCCTAGTCATAACAAGCACAGAAATCATACACTAGCACCCCATAAATAGTGTTTGGGTACTCTCATCTCTCGGGTGTTATAAACCTATATAACTAACTGCAAATGGAAGAAATATCACTCACTACCTGTCATAGCAAATAGATTACCATAGGCTTGGGCAAGGATAAAAAACCTTCTCCACTAGGCGTAAGCACCTAAGATAAACTATCAAAGAGGGCTTTACAAAGGGTTATAATGTTAGGTGTAGGGATATGATAAACACGGTTTAGTTGGAATAAAGGGTATTTTTAGTGGTGGCGAGTTAATTATCTTGATAAAATACATGCACAAAGTGGCGTTGCTAAGCTAAGACTCGACTCGACTTAAGCTAAAAAGAAAATAACAAAAACATAAATAATGATAAAATGAAATGGGATGGTAGTCCGTATGTTTTTTCTACTTTTCTTTTTCCAATTCATTTTTCTTGTTTTTCGATTTTTTTTTTCATACACTCTTGCCCTACCATCCAAAATAATACGTCATAGGGGCCTCGGTTCTCCCTTTACACTTGAACTGTTACATACTTTACAATTAACTATTCTAATGACTCGAATTAAGATAATTGAAAAACTTGGAGTACTTTAAAATATTAACGCATATATGGGGGTAATAATTGACTTCTTGCCCATTACTCCATTACATTAGTACTTTACCCATGAGTCCCAATTGTCCCAAAACAATATGTACAAGGATATGACTCGACTTAGCAACCATGTAAGTAATAAGACAATTAACTAAGGGTTTAAACAAATGTTGTCACAATAATGCACTAAAGATGAGTGCATATAAGGTAGGCTAAGGCGATTTGGGTGTACATTTAGGGTGGATTGTAAACAAATTCTTCCTTTAAGTAAAATGCTTAAAGTTAGAAACGAAAAGATAGGCTCTGAGGGGTGTATTAGGGGTATCGTGTACTAAAAATGAGTACAACGCTAAGGTGTGGGAGAATTACTTGACCAATGAAGTCAATGTACTTATAATACGGGTGTAAAACATGGGTTATCCTAATGCCTCTTATCATGTAGTAAATCTAACTACACGAATGTAGTCTCACTTGTAGATTTGGGATGGTCCTAACGCAAGTTCTAGAATCTATAGGCTACCGGTACACACACAAGCATAAAAAATGAATGCTTTTCCTAACAATTCTAGGGGCGAACTTCACATATTTGGGGAAATTTTTTTTGAGTGGTACGGTTTTTGTGCTAGTAATACAACTCCTATCCATGAGACGCTTATTAAGATTAAAGTTTCACTCCTAAATGTTGTAAAAAAATTAAATTTACTCTACAATTGCCCTAACAAATATTTCTCTCAGTTTTATTACACAAATACCATTAAACAAAACAAAAATCAAGCGTAATAGCATTTTCTAAGGTGCCTTCATTTACCCCCCTTACACTTAAACCGAACATTGTCCCTAATGTTCACGAAAAGATGTAAAAGTAGAGAAAGAAAGAATGAAACAAATACTCCCCTGACTTTTGACGTGGATCGTGTGGTAACATGGTTAGATCTTCTTCCAAGATGATGTAAAAGCTCCAAGCTCAAAGCGACTCCAAAAGCTTGATATCATGAACTTGATTCCATGTTCACCTTCTTGTCCTAAATAACCTGTTAAACCTGAGAAAATAATCTAGGCAAACCTTGCGTAAAATCGGCGGCAAATTCTATATATGGATATAATGCTTGTGGAATGAAAGTTTTGCAGATTCTTGGAGTTAGAGATGCAGTAATTTTTATAATCCGGCAGAAAAACTAAATTTTAAAAATGTTTTCTGGAATCAAAGGCTGACGCCGTCAGGTTTTGAAGCCTGACGCCGTCATAATTGATCTGACACAATCCTTATGTTTAGTTTCCGGAAAATTTCCGGAAAAACAATCACCTTAACTCCTGGAATCCTGCAAAATTTCATTATGACTCGATACAAGCATTTGACTCTAACAAATACTAATATGTATGTTTATTTTATATCGTCACAATTCATGTTCCAATTCGTTCTTATAAACAAATTTAGATTTCTCTTACACTTATCTTTTGCAAAATACCTTTATATGTAGTTAAGACGAAGTTAAAAACAAAATAAAGCATTTTCACAATTTTAATTTGAAACATGAATTAATAACAATAATAATAAAACATACATACGAAAACAAATAAATTCAAACAAACAAACACACAAAACAAATAAAGCTTGGGTTGCCTCCCAAGAAGCGCTTTTCTTTATTAACGAGTCTTGTAGCTATACTCAAAGTCACTCTATCCTATGNTGATGCCTCTTATCATGTAGTAAATCTAACTACACGAATGTAGTCTCACTTGTAGATTTGGGATGGTCCTAACGCAAGTTCTAGAATCTATAGGCTACCGGTACACACACAAGCATAAAAAATGAATGCTTTTCCTAACAATTCTAGGGGCGAACTTCACATATTTGGGGAAATTTTTTTTGAGTGGTACGGTTTTTGTGCTAGTAATACAACTCCTATCCATGAGACGTTTATTAAGATTAAAGTTTCACTCCTAAATGTTGTAAAAAAATTTAAATTTACGCTACAATTGCCCTAACAAATATTTCTCTCAGTTTTATTACACAAATACCATTAAACAAAACAAAAATCAAGCGTAATAGCATTTTCTAAGGTGCCTTCATTTACCCCCCTTACACTTAAACCGAACATTGTCCCTAATGTTCACGAAAAGATGTAAAAGTAGAGAAATAAAGAATGAAACAAATACTCCCCTGACTTTTGACGTGGATCGTGTGGTAACATGGTTATATCTTCTTCCAAGATGATGTAAAAGCTCCAAGCTCAAAGCGACTCCAAAAGCTTGATATCATGAACTTGATTCCATGTTCACCTTCTTGTCCTAAATAACCTGTTAAACCTGAGAAAACAATCTAGGCAAACCTTGCGTAAAATCGGCGGCAAATTCTATATATGGATATAATGCTTGTGGAATGAAAGTTTCGCAGATTCTTGGAGTTAGAGATGCAGTAATTTTTATAATCCGGCAGAAAAACTAAATTTTAAAAATGTTTTCTGGAATCAAAGGCTGACGCCGTCAGGTTTTAAAGCCTGACGCCGTCATAATTGATCTGACAGAATCCTTATGTTTAGTTTCCGGAAAATTTCCGGAAAAACAATCACCTTAACTCCTGGAATCCTGCAAAATTTCATTATGACTCGATACAAGCATTTGACTCTAACAAATACTAATATGTATGTTTATTTTATATCGTCACAATTCATGTTCCAATTCGTTCTTATAAAAAAATTTAGATTTCCCTTACACTTATCTTTTGCAAAATACCTTTATATGTAGTTAAGACGAAGTTAAAAACAAAATAAAGCATTTTCACAATTTTAATTTGAAACATGAATTAATAACAATAATAATAAAACATACATACAAAAACAAATAAATTCAAACAAACAAACACACAAAACAAATAAAGCTTGGGTTGCCTCCCAAGAAGCGCTTTTCTTTATTAACGAGTCTTGTAGCTAGACTCAAAGTCACTCTATCCTACGTAGGTGAGTTCCGCATCGAGGACATCCTTAGGGTTGATTTTGGTTGGAAGTGTCCTATTGGTGCGTTTGGTGAGATATGTCCTCTCAAACTTCTCCTACCGCTATCTTAGATTCTTTACAATCAATCATAGCACTTGCGGTGGCTAGAAATCCTCTTCCTATCAACAAAGGGCATGTGGGGTCGCTAACCATGTTGAGGACGTGGAAATCGGCTAAAATTGTCAATTTCCCTATGTGAACTACCACGTCCTTTACTACTCCCACCGGGTATGCTACACTTCCATCCGCTAAACCTATTATTACCTCGGTTTCTTCTAGCTTTCCTAGTTTGAGGGCTGTGTAGAGAGGTAGTGGAAGTAAGTTAAGGCTTGATCCAAGATCGGCTAATGTGTCGTAAGCCTCCGATTACCGATCTTGCACGGTAGGACAAATAAGCCTGGGTCGTCTAATTTCTAAGGCAGTTTGTTTCGAACGAAGGCAGTCCCCTTGTCGCCTAACTTGAGCTTCTTCTCATATTTTTCTAAGAGGGCATTATAGTACGGAGCTCGTGCCAAAACATCAATAACCGGACATTCGAGGCGGAGTTCCTCGAATTCTTCGTCAAGGTTTTGAATGGGTGGTGTTNACCGATCTTGCACGGTAGGACAAATAAGCCTGGGTCGTCTAATTTCTAAGGCAGTTTCTTTCGAACGAAGGCGGTCCCCTTGTCGCCTAACTTGAGCTTCTTCTCATATTTTTCTAAGAGGGCATTATAGTACGGAGCTCGTGCCAAAACATCAATAACCGGACATTCGAGGCGGAGTTCCTCGAATTCTTCGTCAAGGTTTTGAATGGGTGGTGTTTCAATTATGTTGTTGACCAATTTAGTGTTGGATATCCTATTCTCATGGTCCTTTTGAGGTATTTGGGTTTGTTTGAAGCACGTGGTCATGGCAATGACCGAATAGTATTGTTGGCAAGAACTAGGAGACGAAACCGAAGAAATGGAGTTAACGTTTAGTTTCGGGTTCTTGACTGTGTCGCTTGGGAGGGCTCCCATCTCTCGGTCATTGAAAATTTTCAACAAGGTGTCGATCTTATTGGTCATCTCGCTTTGCCTTTGTTTGAAATCGGATTCAAACTTGGATATACGAGCGTCTTGAGATGCCATAAATTTCGACAACAATCCATCAAAATTATTGGTACTACCATAGTTATTGGAAGGATTGTTGTTGAAAGTACGGTTTGAGGGTGAACCGTTCGATTGGAAACGATTAGGTGGATTGGAGAATTGTTTTGGGGCGTATTTTGGTTTTGTTTCCACCTAAAGTTTTGGTGATTTTCCAAGATGGGTTGTAGGAATCAACGTAAGGGTTTGGCCCGGGTTTGAAAGTATACCACTTCTCTCCCGCTCCGTCAGTACGCGAGGACGCGTAGTCCGCAAAAGCTTGTTCGGGAGTTCCATGCAATCTCGAGTGTCGTGGAGACCACTACAATACTCACATGAAGAAGTGATTTTGTTCACTTGGCTTGAAGGTTTAGGAGCTTCGTAGGATTTCATTAGATACTTGACTTGGTCCTCAAGTTCCATGATCCTACGGTCGGAAGTGCTTGAATTATTTGAAGGCAAAGATATTGCCTTGATCGTTTTGTTCAAATCACGGGGATCATTCCAACTTTCTTTGTCATAGAGAGCAAGATCTTCTATGAGTTCCCATGATTGTTCCGCACTTAGATCACGTAGCTTGCCACCGGCCGCTTTGTCAATGGTTTGCTTCGTGGGGATATTGNCGTAAGGGTTTGGCCCGGGTTTGAAAGTATACCACTTCTCTCCCGCTCCGTCAGTACGCGAGGACGCGTAGTCCGCAAAAGCTTGTTCGGGAGTTCCATGCAATCTCGAGTGTCGTGGAGACCACTACAATACTCACATGAAGAAGTGATTTTGTTCACTTGGCTTGAAGGTTTAGGAGCTTCGTAGGATTTCATTAGATACTTGACTTGGTCCTCAAGTTCCATGATCCTACGGTCGGAAGTGCTTGAATTATTCGAAGGCAAAGATATTGCCTTGATCGTTTTGTTTAAATCACGGGGATCATTCCAACTTTCTTTGTCATAGAGAGAAATATCTTCTATGAGTTCCCATGATTGTTCCGCACTTAGATCACGTAGCTTGCCACCGGCCGCTTTGTCAATGGTTTGCTTCGTGGGGATATTGATATGGTCATTGAAAATTTGGACTTGGAGCCAAAGGTCTATGCCATGATGAGGGACTTTTTGGAGTAAGTCCTTGAATCGAGTCCATGCCTCGTAGAGGGTTTCGCCTTGACGTTGTTGGAACGCCAAGATGTCATTCCTTAGCTTTGTGGTTCTTCCCGGTGGGAAAAATTGAGCAAGGAAGCGAGTATTATCTCAAGAGGTGATGGATCCTGCGGGTAGACGTTCTAGCCATTGACTAACTTGGTCCCGCAGAGAGAATGGAAGAGACGTAATCGGGTAGTCTCTCGAGTGTCAACATCAAGGTCTATGGAATCTATGATCTTAAGAAAGTCCTTGAGATGTTGGTTTGGATCTTCGGAACAAATCCCATGGAATGCACATCCGCTTTGCACCAACCGGATGGTGTCGGATCGCAAGGGAGACACATTGGCTCCTTGGGTGAGCTCAATGGTGTTTCAATAGCCTTGGTGGCTAGGACGGGAGTATTCTCCTAAAGTACGGGCTCTAGGAGGTGGGTTTGGTTGGGGTATGTCATGTTGTGGTGGGTTGTTGGGATCAAGGATATTAACACCTTCCATGTGTGGATGACGGGTTGTATTCCTTTAAACTATTCGTAGGGCCATGTACGATCTTCCCTAACTCTATAAGCTCCTACTTCACTCCTATGTCGAACCAACTAAAAGCTCCAAACATGGGATCATTAGAATTCGCTCATGCATTAAATACAACCAAATAATCGTAGTACACATCCGATTCATGTTTCTTAACAAGTTCAAGCAAGTTACCGTATAGGAGGTTAGCCAGTTTTCTTAAGCCTAACATCGACTTCACCGACCCACAATAATCACAAGCAAACCAACAACATATAATCAATAGCTAGGTTTCATTAGATCTAAGCAAACACAATAAAGAATTAGCCTAACATGTTAATTGAAAGACAAGCATAAGATATAATCACACAATACATAGACATATTGAATGATTTAGAAGAGACTTATCTTCAATTAAGCATCCAAGTTTCAAGGGTGGAAAACCCTCAAAATACAGTAGAAAAAACGAGCTAGGGTTTGTTCCCAAAAGTTGCACACTAATGAATGAAAATTAGACGAATATATATAGAATTTACAATCTGACGGCGTCACCTTATAGGGCGTGACGCCGTCATCTCGCCGCCAAAACACTATTCGGATTGCTCAAATCCACTTTTGACACCGTCCCCTTGTAAATCATTCTGGGCCGTCTCCCTTTAGCACATAACATGATGGCCTAGGAGTCACAAAGCGTGACGCTGTCACGTGTTAAACTTCAAAATCTTTTTGGGGCATCTAGTGTAAAAATCATCCTCCTTGTGTTCAAAGCGCGACGCCGTCACAAGGTATAACGTGACGCCGTCAGGTACAATTTCCAGCATATTTTGAGACTTTTTCGTTTTCTTCACTTTTATGCTCCAAAAACGTCCAAAATGCTTTCTTTTACAGATTTCATCTCCAAAGTACCTAAAATGACAAAAGGAACGATTTAAGGCAATATTTGATCAAATAATTACAGATTAGGGCTTAAATGACCCCTTAAAAGCGTAACACTTTTCGCCTCATCATCTACCATATGGTTTTTCACAAATGGATGTTGTCATCCTGTCCATGATAATCGGTACCCCAATGCTACTAACCATCCTACTTATACCCTCTACGTTCCATGCCTCCAACGGAATATCAAAATTTTTAACCCATACCGGAACTTTTGTCACTTCCAGTTTGGACATACATAACCCCGGTTCCCACTTTTTCACAAACAAAGGCTTACATATCAACTAACCAGGGCCCGTTTCAACCACAAGTTCCATTCCATCCCTAGACTTAAAGTTAAAAAAACACATACCATTCTGATTCATAACCACATATTCCAATTGATACAACCGCCACATTCTCTTCAAATGGTACACAAGATCTCTATAGTTCATACGGAATCCAACAAAAAACCCCACCACTGTATTACCCCATCTTTTACAACCGTTATTCAAAATTGGATCCATTTTAGAAACAACCCGACCTTCACCAATAATAGAAGCAGGAACATAATGCAGTTTATTATTACCACTCCCATTACCACTAAAACTCCTCGCCACACAATTATCAAAGGACCTATGTCCATCTATACCCATCCTCTCACTCATAACACTATCCTTCACTCTACTACACTCTCCGGCTTCAAAATGACTCAATGCAACTTCACCATTTTTCAACCCACTAATATTGCCATTGATTTTGAGCATCCCTGGAACCCTTTCATCACCAAAATTCACCTTAGTAGGACTCTTAGGTTTAGATTTAGGATTCAAAATAGGATTATCCTCAACCGGAACAGGTATTTCAGGCAAACTAGTACTACCATTAGTCTCCTTAACACTAATATTCCCACTGTGCATACCACTAGCTGACTTAGCACCAAAAGAACCCAACCCAACATTAAAATTAGACACATTAGACTCATTTAAAACAACATTATTAGCAGAGATAGAACCAAAGTTCAAACTAGCAGCAATTTCATCAACAATATCCTTATTACCACCATTTTGACTACCATCACAATTATTATCATTAACAAACACATTTTTACCTGATTCAGAAGAACCTTCAACATTACCCAAACCATCCATACTCATACTAACTTCACCCAAATTTTCAGTACCCTCAGCTGATTCAGACACCTCATCACCATAAACCAAATCCTCCATATCCGTAGCAGAACCATTCCCTTTAGATGCCGACCTAGTATCAACCTTCTGATAAGTACCCCTAGGAATATTATTCACCATATTCACATGTCTCAGCGTGGATTTGTTAAGTGGATTCATAGTTCTAGTAGTTTTCTTAGGTTTAAGTACTGAATCCATCCTATGAGAGGATGGATTGGGTTTGGATACTGGATCTAGATCTGACATGAACATTGTTGATATAAATAATGCATAAAAACGTTATTTATATTTTTTGATATCTCAATGTTTTGACGATCACAAAATGTAAAAACATTAAACGTAAAATTACTATGTAAAAAAGTATTAAGTTAGTTTATATCATTTTATCCAACTAAATCACTTAAGGTATGAATAAACAAATGCCTAATACATTTTATGATCAAAGGGATGTTTATTTAAATATTACAAAGTTTATTAAATAATATAAACATATTATATATTTTTGAAAAACATTTTTGGTAATAAAGGAAAAGGTTTAATTCATAATAAATGTATGAATTCAAATTTTTAACCAAAATCAGTTAGTTTTTCTCCAAATAAACTTTCCCCACAAAAGACAAAAGTTCCAGGCCGTTTCAGAAGGGCGGCCCCCTTAAAGTTAAGGGGGCCGGCCACCATTTAAGGGGGCCGGCACGCTCTTGAGGCCAGGAACTTTTGCCTATAAATACTGGTTCAATCCTGCATTTTTTCCTCACCTTTTGCACGAATATTTTCAGTCCAAATCCTTTCCAAACATCCTTCTAAATCCTTTGATCATAAGATTGTAAGTCTTTATTTCAAGTGATTCAATTCCTCATCCTCCAAAGTGCAAGAGAAGAATACTCATTCAACAAGAAGTTAAGGAAGTATTGTAGATATTACTAGTGGTTGTGTATATTGTGTATAAAGGTGTTGTGTGATTGTAATTAGGAGATCTAGTAGTGTTATTTGTGAAGTGAAGTAGTGAAGATAGAGTAGTGTTGTGAAGTAGAAGTAGTGAAGTTGTGAAGTAGTTGTGGTGTGCATAAGTTGTGTAGAAGTCGTGATAAGTTGTGAAGAGTTGTGAGATTGGTTCTAGCTTGTATTAGGACTCGACATTTTGCTTGGTGTCGTTAAACGGTGTAAGCAATGTGTAAGGTTTCTCCGCCATAAGGGAGCTTGTTGACATAGTGAAGAAAACTCTCGAGTTAGGTGCTCGGGGAGTGGAGTAGGACGAAGAGGAGATTCGTAGCCGAACCACTATAAATCCTTTGTCTCACGGTGCTATATTTCTATCTCTATCTTTTTATTCATTTACTTACGTACTTGTCATTATATACTTACGTAGACATAGGCGTTTATAATTGTGTAAGCAAGTTGAGTTCACATAAAATTAGAATCGAAGTTTTCATAACCAAAGTTTTGTAAATTAAAAAGACGTAAAACTATTCAACCTCCCCTTCTAGTGTTCCACTATTGGTATCAAGAGCTACGTCAAACAAGATTTTTAAAATATATTGTATTTTAAAACTTGAAATCGATCTTTGAAAATGGAAAAATATTTAGAAGGGAAAATTGTTTTCAAACCACCATTTCTTGAAAATGAAAGTTTTCTTGAATGGAAAAATCGAATAAAAAGTTATGTGAAATCAATAGACTATGATCTTTGGTATGTCATTTCAATTGGTGATGTTCAATCAATAAAAACTATTTTTGAAAAACAAAATAACTTGGCAAAATTTATTATATATAAAGCTCTACCAAGAGTTGAGTATGAAAGAATATTTTTTTGTCAAACGACAAATGACATGTGGAAAAGTCTTTAAAAATTTCATCAAGAAGAATGTCAAGTCAAAGAAAAACTTGCACATAAGTTAGTAACAAAAAAAAGTATAGTAGACAAATATTTAGTTGAAGTGAGTAAAAGTGCTACTAGTTCAAATCTTTTGTGTGAAGGTAATGAAGCTGAAGACAACATGAGTCATGACAAGAATAAACAAGAAGATTATATAGAGATGGCGACCAAGAAGGAACTAAGTGACGATGACAATTCTAGTTCCGAAAGTGAAGACGAAGAATATGCAAAGGTTGTTAAAGAATTCAAAAGACTTATTAAAAAGCGACAAAGAGCACAAGCTAAAAGGAAAACAACCCGAAGGAAAAGATGTGGTGATAAAGACAAAGAGACTAAACAAGAATGTTTCGTCGCTCAAGCATCAAATGAAATATGTCTAGGAATTAATTTGGAGCCCGATGGATGGGTAAAAGATAGCGGGTGCTCAAGACACATGATGGGGAATCGCAAATTATTCTCTACATAGAAAGCATACAACAGAGGTAACGTTATTTTTGGTAGTGATCGTCGTGGAAAAATCATAGGCAAAGGTACGATCTCTCAAGACTCCCTAACTATTGAAAATGTTGAACATGTAGATAACTTAACATATAACTTGCTTAGTATAGGTCAAATATGTCACAATAAGTGTAGGGTTACCTTTACCGATAAGAATAGTCTAATTATTAAGGATGCTAAAGTCATAGGTAGAGGAATTAGGAAAGGTGGCGTATATGTTATGAAAATAGGAGATAAATTGGAAGATAGGATATGCCTAGCGACCTTAGAAGAAAACTCCACCTTGTGGCATATGAGATTAGGTCATGCAAACATGCAACAAATACAATCTTTGGTGTCTAAGGAACTAGTAAGAAACTTGCCTAGTCTAAAATATAATCAACACTTTTGCGACGCTTGTAAAATAGGAAAACAAGCACATGCTAGTCATAAAGCTAATAATATAGTATCCACTACTAGATGCTTATAACTACTTCACATGGACCTCTTCGGTCCATCTACGGTGCGGAGCTACGGTGGCAACCGCTACACTTTAGTGATAGTAGATGACTATTCACGATACACGTGGACTAGGTTCCTAAGCGATAAAACCGAAGCCTTTGAAAAATTTGAGACATTTAGTAAAATGATACAAAATAAGCTAGGATGCTCTATAGTTTCAATTAGGACGGATAATGGTAGGGAAGTTGATAACGAAGTACAATTCGGAAAATATTGTGATTTAAATGGAATATCTCACAACTTTTCCGCTCCACGTACTCCTCAATCAATTGGGGTAGTAGAAAGGAAAAATAGGTCTTTACAAGAAATGAGTAGAACTATGTTAAATGAGCAATCTATCCCACAAAAATTTTGGTGTCATGCCGTAGATACTTCAACATATATACTTAATAGGGTGTCTATTAGACGAATTCTAGGAAAAAATCCTTATGAGTTATTAAGAGGTACAAAACCAAATATAGGCTACTTTAGGGTATTCGGAAGTAAATGTTTTATTCTTAATAAAAAGGACTATCTCACTAAGTTCGAACCTAAGTCATACGAAGGAATTTTTCTAGGATATTCGCAAAATACTAAAGCACATAGTCTTAAATAAACACACTATGAAAGTAGAAGAATCCTTAAATGTAACCTTTGATGAAACTCCTCCACCACCAAAAACCTTACCCTTAGATGATGATGATGTGATTGAGGAAGAAGCTATTGAGGTTAGTAAAAATAAGCCTTTAGGAAATGATAACGAAATAGAAACATTAGAAGAAAACGAAGTCGTAAACATTAAGGAATCTAAGTCACATCCATTAGACAACATCATAGGTAACCTAAATCAAAGAACACTTAGATCACAAGCTCAAGATAATAATAACTTCTTTTGTTTTGTGTCAACAATAGAACCTAAGAATATAAATGAAGCCTTAAAGGATGAAAGTTGGATTATGGCTATGCAAGAGGAATTAAATCAATTCAAAACAAATGATGTTTAAGAACAAGTCCCAAATCTTAGGAATGTTACCATAATAGGAACCAAATGGGTATTTAGAAATAAATTAGACGAAAATGGAATAGTAACTAGGGATAAAGCTAGGTTAGTCGCCCAAGGTTATAATCAACAAGAAAGAATTGATTATGACGAAACATATGCCCCTGTAGCGAGATTAGAATCCATTATAATACTCTTAGCCTATGCTTGCGCCCTATACTTTAAGTTATACCAAATGGATGTGAAGAGTGCATTCCTTAACGGTTTTATCAATGAGGAGGTATATGTGACACAACCTCCAGGATTCATTGACTTCGCAATACCTGATTATGTTTATACATTAAAGAAAGCTTTATATGGTCTTAAGCAAGCTCCAAAGGCTTGGTATGATAGACTAAAATCATTCTTGGTTAAACATAATTATTCCATGGGAATGGTAGACAACACTCTCTTCACTAAAAGAAATGATTCAAATATCATCATTGTTCAAATATATGTCGATGACATTATATTTGGATCAACTTGTCAAAAATGTGTGAATGAATTTGCCAAAATCATGCATGATGAGTTTGAGATGAGTATGATGGGTGAACTAAACTTCTTCCTAGGATTACAAATAGAACAATTAGGAGATGGAATATTTTTTAATCAATTTAAGTATATTAAGGAAATGCTTAAGAAATTTGGACTAGAAGACTCTAAGCCACTTAAGATACCCATGTCCATGGAAATTAAACTCACAAGAGATGAAGAAGGTGAGTTCGTATAGAACACTAAGTATAGAGGAATGATAGGAAGTTTACTATACTTAACGGCAAGTAGACCCGATATCATGTTTAGTGTTTGCCTTTGTGCTCGCTTTCAAGAGGATCCCAAAACCTCTTACCTAGAAGTGGTTAAGCGTATCTTCTGATACATTAAAGGCACTATACACTTAGGATTATGGTATCCTAAGGGTCGGCATAGAAACCATTGTCTATGCGGATTCGGATCATGCGGGAGACTACGTAGATAGAAAGAGCACTAGCGGTATTTGCACGTTTATGGAATGTTGTTTAACATCTGGGTTTTCGAAGAAGCAAACCGCTCTTGCTATTTCTACCACCGAAGCCGAATACGTAAGCGCCGGAAAGGCATGTCAACAAGCACTATGGATGAAACAAGCTCTCGTAGACTATGGCATTAGGTTAGAAAATATCCCTATTATGTGCGATAACAAAGGAGCTATAGACTTAAGTAAGAACTCCGTTCAACACTCTAGGACGAAACATATAGAAATACGTCATCACTTCCTTAGGGATAATGTGCAAAAAGGAAACATAAAAATGGAAAAGGTAGCTTCGGAAGATAACATTTCCGACATATTTACCAAGCCTCTTAAGCGTGAATTATTTAACAACTTGCGTTTAGGATTAGGAATGATGCAACAAATTGATTGAACTTTCTTAAATTTCCAAAATATCAAGATTCTGAAATTTTTTTGTCAGATGGGCGGACCTCTTAATTTTATAAGGGCGGCCCCTTTGAATATAAGGGGACCGGCCTCACTTTAAGGGGGCCGGCCATCTGAGCATCTAATTTTTTTTTCTTCTCAAATCTGAGTCTAGGATTCTATTTTGCACAAAATCAGGAATTGAGATATTTTGTTTGCATGATTATACTTTCAAGGAAAAACCTCAATTCATTTCAAAATCATTCTCACGATTAGGAAAACTCATTGTTGAATAATGATAAAAAAGTTTTTCTAAAATCATGCATAATAGTCTCACTCTCGTTATCTATATGTATATAATCCAATGTATACTTATATATGACACTTAAGTGAGCAAAGTTAATTCAAGGAGACTAAAGATTGTTTCTTAGGATAATTTGTTTTTTCATAGGAGTCGAAGCAATCTATACTCCACATTTGTTTCATATAGGCACACACTAGAACAAAATCAAGAACCTCATTGTCACATTTGTTCCATCACTAGTTTGCCACTAATAGGTGCCTTCACATTAAGTTAGTTGCCTTAGGTAAAATTAATTGCTTAATTGTTTATTGGCTTAATATGCATGCTTAATTATGATTATATGAAAATTTGCTTGCATGTGTGCTTTTCATGTAAATTCCACTATGAAAATACTTGCCTAGTTGCCTAAAGAGTTGGTCTTGCCCAAAACTAAACCCCAAAACAAACATATTTCTGGAAAAACTTTACCAAAAACCTGTTTCTGGCAACCTTAGACATCAGGCATGGCGGCCCCCTTAAAATTAAGGGGACCGACCACCAATTAAGGGGGCCGGCCATCTGTAGGTCGAGGTTTGCTGTTTGCTTTCTGCTTTTTAGCCCATTTAACCCTATTTTGATTTCTCATTTCCCTGAATTCACAAACACATTTTGTCCATCAAATCCAACACATACTATCCTTCCATAAACACATAATCATCACACTATAAGTACGCCTCATCATCATAAATCATCATTCACTCCACTATGTCCTCTCCCAACTACCCAAGATTCAAGCCTTCAAGGGTTGCAAAGATCTCCGTCAAACCAATTTGCAGAAGAAAGCTTGACACCTGTCAACATACAAATGATGTTGCTCCAAATCAACCAACATCCAAACCTCATTCTCATACAAGCAACTCATCCCAAAACAACAACCCCAACATCATTACTAACAATCCACATGCTACTCACTCCACAAACACCACATCCAAAATGCCATCAATTCATGAAGAATCTCTTTCATCCACAACTCCATCAAATTTTTATGACTACCCAAACAACACAACTCTCTTGACTCAACAAGACAACCTCACCATCACCCTCAATAACAAAATTCCACAATCATCTCACTCATTCCTACCTAATGATCCTTTTGAGGAACATACTCAATTCCAAAGCAATAACCATCACTCTCAACAAATCATGAATCCCATGCAAAATCACAACTCAACAAATCCATCATCACCATCCAACAAACATAAAAGGTTTGTTGAAGAGCTCAAAGAAGCTCATGAGCTTATTGCTCTTCTTGCCCTACATCTTGCTCAACGCAATTTGGATCCTCCCCCATCTAGCTTACCATCATCAACCCATGACTAAGATCAAATAAAGAAACATGTCAACAATTGTCCTTGTTGCATCTTTCTCCAACAACAAACCATTGCATTGAATGAACACTTCACTTGGATTGAATATCTT